>PVIR01021250.1:0-29593 GCA_004026965.1 Petromus typicus
ATCTTTATTGGTACATTAAATATACACATCATGATTGCACTCCATAATGGGGATTTGTACCAGTATAAGACACAACTTAATTCTCATTTTTTCCCATAGCCCCACCCACCCTACCACCCCCCCATATATATAAAATTTGTTTCCTTATTTTTTTGTTACAATCTCAACATTGTCCCCTTTCACCTTATTTTACATTGAGTGTTTTCTATTTCACAATATATAACATACAATGCTAGGACTCATTTACATCTTCATTTTTTATACCAGAGTAAAGATACGATATTAGTAAGTGATGTTTTAATTGCTTGATAAGTAGTAAAAAATACATATGCAGTCAATGCATAGTAAGTGATTTCAAAAGCAAATTTACAATTTTATAATTAAGAGTTCAAAATCTTGAAAAATTGATGTTACTTTTTATTAGCTTTTAGAAAACTCTAATAAAAAAAGCCACAGCTGACACCCATATTTTTCATGGAGTTCTGTGGGTAGTGATCATTAGTATTTATCAGCAATAATTGTTCCAACAAAATGATATAGGGGAACTGACTTTCAATGTATTATTTTAAAAATGTATTTATTGCGTTTATTGGTACATTTTAGATAGAATGTATGATCACATACATTATTGAGGTTCTGTACCTATACATGATATATCTTGATTTTTATTTTTTCCCATTCATGTCCCCTCTCTTCCATCTCTTCCTCAAAAATACATACATTTTATTTCCACTTTTTTCCATGCATTCAATTTCTTTGTCTTCTTTCCTTTCCCCTGCCTTCCCCTCATATTTCTCCTTACTTTTTGAATTTTTTTTTCCATCTTACAGTATCTATTATATCTTTGGTCCTCATTTATACTTTCAGTTTACACACTGAGTTTATCACACCACAGAAATGATTCATTATATACACACACATGTTCTATTTACTTCACATACGACAGTGATCCTAGTGCTCATGAATTTAGTTATAATTGACTCGTTTCCCATTCTTCATGGCTGACTAGTACTCCATTTTATTACTTTTTAAAAGCCATATCTTTTTTATCCACTCACTAGTTGATAAGTTTTTGGTCTGTTTCTAAGATTTTTCTATTACAAACTGAGTTGTTATAAACATGGGTGTGCTTATGTCACTATGGTTTGATGCTTTTAATTCTTCAGTGAATATACCCAGCAAGGGAATAGCATGGTCAAATGGGACATCTAATCCTGGTTCTTTGAGTAATCTCCAAACTGATTTTCACAGTGGTCACACAAGTTTACACTCCCACCAACAGTTAAGAAGGGTTCCTTTCTCCCCACAGCCCTACCAGCATTTGTCGTCGGTAGACCTCTTGACAGCAGCCATTTTTTATGGAATAAGGTGGAAGCTCAGTGCTATTTTCACCTGGATATCAAATGTTCTGTGATATTAAATATTTTTTTTCATATGTTTAGTTGCTGCTTCTTTTTCTTTATCTGATAAATGTCTGTTCATTTCAGATGCCCATTTTTAAGTTGGGCCTATAAATTTGGGGAGTCTGATTTTTAAAAGCTCTTTTTATATTATGGATGGCAGTCATTTGTCTGAGGAACAGCTGGGAAATTTTTTTCTCACATGGTGGATTGTCTTTTTCATAGGTTTCTTTTGCTATGGAGCAGCTTTTTCATAAGATGAGATCGTAGTTGTTGATTCACTGTGCTAGTTCCTGTGTGGATGAGGGTTTGTTCATGCTTAGCTCATAGAACACGTTGAAGCAAATGAAAAAGAACTGACATTGCGCCCTGTATATTGTCAGACCACAGCACAATGAAATAAGACAAACAACAGCAAAATGAACCCCAAAACTTCAAGGTATGGAAATTGAATAACATCCTCCTAAGCATCCAATGGATTATAGAGGAAGTTTAAAAAGTAATTAGACATCTTCTACAATTAAATGAAAATGCCAGTAAAACATGCAGAAATCTATGGAGCACAATGAAAACAGTTGTACGGGAGAAATTCATAGCAGTAAATGTCCATACTAGGAAGTAAGAGCAAACTCAGATAAACAACCTAATGCTGAACCTCAAGCTTCTAGAAAAAGAAGAACAAGACAAACTCAAAGCTCATACAAAGAAGGAAATGATAAGGACCAAAACAGAAATTAATTCAATGAATACTAATAGAACAATAAAAAGAATCGATGGGTTGAAGGATTAGTTCTTTGAAAGAATAAATAAATTCAACAAACTTTTAGTCAGGTTTATTAAAAAGTGAAGAAAAGGTTCAAATCCATGCAATTAAGAACAAGAAGTATGGAATCACAACAGATCCAGCACAAATATAGTGGATAATTAATACTTCCTTTGATAACTTGTATTCAAGTAAGATGGGGATTGTTTTTCAATATATTAGCCTCAATAAGAACAAAATATATTATTCATACATGTTATGTTAGACAGTACTACATATAATTATTTCAAATTTTGGCAAGGGTTACATAAATATCACCGATCTCAAATGTATGCTTTGATAGATCTATATGCAATAAAAGCTAATGGTTTGGATTACCAAAGCTAATAATGAGTAATTTAGGTACTGCAGGCCTACCAAAATACAACTTGTCTGCTAAAATAGAACTAAGGAAAGCTAAAGGTGAAAAGAGGAAAGACAAAGAAATAAATGCCACTATTTCCACAGGAAATTTTTAAAGTTATGATAAATTTGTAAATAAATACTAGTATCATTGATTTTTCTAGTAGGAAAAATACAGTAACTTTTTATGAAACCATTGTCTAATACTAGACATAGAAAAGAAAATGTTAAAATTCATTCATTAACATAATGATACATTTTTGTTTTTCTAATAAAGTTAAATTGTACTAAAGACTTACAACTCAGATTGTAGATAATAAGCAAACCACCATATCATGACCTTATAATTGTGTTACAATGTTTTGGACCAATTTTTTTAATGAAAGTAATTTCAAAGTAATCTTATTTCTTTCTTGGAATTATTATAAATCTAATATATAGAGAAATATGGAAAATTCCAAGTAATTTAACCACAGCAAGCAGGGTGTCCAATTGTTTACTCAGATAAAATGGAATACACAGTCTAGCAAGGATTAAATGATTGTATATTCACATGAAAATAGCATATACTATAAAATTTACAGGGTCAAGGAATTAGCTCAGTGGTTCCAGCATCTACCTTGCAAGTGCAAGGGCCCAGGTTCAATCCCAGGTAACCACATATAGCAAAGCAAGGCATGGTAGCTCACTCCCAACAGCAATCACTACCACATACCCACATATGACAGTTCTAGGCACAGTGGCTCATGCCTGTAATCCTAGCACTCAGGAGGCAGAGACAGAAGGATTGCTGTGAGGTTGAGAGCTCAGGGCCAGCCTGAACTACAAAGCGAGACCCTATCTCACAAATAAAAATTAAAATTAAAAATAAAATTTACATAATTTAAAAGGGTTCTTTGTTTAGCCAAGTCATGTTCATTATTTTCACAACTAACTGATGGGTAACTGTATAGACATTATGATAGACATAAAATTGTCTTGATTTAATGCACTAATTAGAGGAAGTAGAACAAATTTTCATATAGAACGAGATACTCAAAGAAGATTCAGTACTGGTTCTTCCAGTTTACATCCTCCATTTTCCTTGCCTTTTTGGTGTGACTGTCCTTTAATATTCATTAAGAGAATGACTAACATATAGATTAGAAAAATGAAGTCATATGCCGTGGATTTAGATCATTAGTTCCAGTGCCTACCCTGCAAGTCCAAAGGCCAGGGTTCAATCCCTGGTAAACACATACAGCAACAATGCCAGGAGTGAAGACTCACACCCATCAGCAATCATATCACATACCACAGTGCCGGGCATGGTGGCTCACGCCTGTAAACCCAGCACTTGGGAGGCAAAGTTAGGAGGATTGCTGAGTTTGAGGCTAACTTCAGGGCAAGCCTAAACTACAAAGGGAGACCCCGTCTTAAAAAACTAAAAAAAAAAAAAAAAAAGTCATATTACCTGGGTTCATATATTAATTAACTCATCATACTTATTATGTTACTTAGGCAAGTATCAACTTTTTCTATATCTCATTCCCATGAGCACAATAAATATATTTCTATATAATGTCTCAAAAAGTAATTGTTCTAAAGATTCAGTAAGTGAAAAAAAGGTTTGCACATTTATTTCAAATGAGGAAAAATGGGGATGTATGAAATGTTTAAATTAGCAGCAAAGTATAAATACTTACATAGCATGACTTTACAGTCTGTATTATTATTCTCCAGTTATTCCACTATTATAGCTATTATATATATGTCCCAACAGTCTCCTGTGCTCCTAGGGAAGACTTTGGAAAAGATGCTGAATCACAGGTGTGTGGCACTGGAATTAAGGGTCTGTGTTAGCAGATCAGCCCACTGATTGATTTATGCATAGCTCTGGCTGTGGGCTCTTTGAAGGCCCAATCTAGGTGGAACCAGTCAGTAGGCTTTAACATGACTGAGAAAACAGAAAGGAAGGCTCCCTGTTGCTGCCTCCTGCTTACTCTGCTATGAGCTGCTTTTCCTGTGTGGTGCCCCTCTGTCAGGCTACCCAAGCTTGGAGCCAGTGGACGATGGAATGCAATATCTATTGCCAAAATAAATCTTTTTTCCCTTACTTGTGGGCAAGGGATACTTTGTCTCAGCAATGAGAAATATAACTAAGAAAATCATGTGTTGGTGAAATCATGCAGAATGTTGGGATGTCTGTACACAGCTCTCACAAGTGAATCTACTTCAAGACACTAAAGGATGCAGTCTAGTAGGCCTTCTGTGTTCATCTGCTCACGCTGCACATGATCACAACACAGTTGAACCCACAAAAGCATTGTAAGATTTCTGAAAGAGTTCTCTTGAAAGCATGTTACACTGTTGCATCTGATAAGGGAAAGGATGTGAGGTGGCTATTGTGAGTGCTACAAAGTAGAAAAAGTCAAGTCTATTTTGAAAATACGCTCAAATGCCTATATAATTGATCAAGTGTATATAATGGCATCAATAAAGTATCCCCCAGAATTTCAAATCATATAGTTTTTATCTTCAGTATGTTTTACAGTGGTCTATCCCCAAGTTATAAACATGAGGGAAAGGTCCAAGGACAGAATGAAAACAAACAGACAAACAAGTCATGTAATAGTCAGGGAGGGAAGCCAAATAGGTTAGAGGCAGTCTCAAGATCTAAGGAGATTTGATCTCAGTTTTGGGCAAATTAGAGCACTTTCAGCAAAAAAAAAAAAATAAATAAAAATAAAAATAAAAAATTTAGAGACCAAGTCCCATTACATGAGGAACAGTTCAAAGAAACAGATAGTCAAAGTGTGCATTCTTCTTTGGAAAAGTTGCCTTCTTGTCTTCAGGATAGGAGGGGTATCCTTCATATTTCATACTTAGGTATGGTGACAAAATATGGTAGATGCTTAAATTTTAAAAATATATTACAGTACAAGGTTAATTCCCTTCAAAATATTCTTCCTCACTTGAAACACATTTATCCTGTCAGTCTTGCCATTTTCTGAAGCACTTCTGAAAGTCCACTTTCTTTCTTTTCTTTTTTCCTTTTCTTTTTCTTTCTTTCTTTCTGGTATCAGGGATCAAACTTGAAACCTTGCAATTGGGAGGCAGGTGGCTGAACCACTGAGCTAAATCCTGGGCCCTGGAAGTACACTTACATGAATGTCTTCATTTGCATAGATTGGCTGCCTCAATGTCCTGAATTCATTCCCAGTGTTTACCTTTCATGTTCACTTTGAATTTGGAGCAGTGCCAAATACAAAATATTCAAAAGATTTGGTGAATGTTGTGGCTGAGAATATACTGTGATATTTTAATTTGACAGATAACTACCAATAGGGCTGTAAATCTACTCCCATTGATATTTTGTATTTGTGGGACCATTATTTTTAATTACACTTTAAAATCCACTTTAAAAACAGTTCTTATGGATTTGATTTTAAAAATTCTCCAATCTCTTTGTCAACTAGCTTTAAAATGTCAACAAAATAGAAAAAATTTCTCTAGTTATTTACTGACTTTATTAATTTTTACTAAAACTGAAGTACAACAGTATATTTAAAGTTTACAGTGCAATTATCAGAAATATTTATACACTGTGAAATGAATACCACAAACAAGAATCACTTGATAAAGTGACTGTGTGTGTTTGGATGTATGTGGTAACAATATAAAAGTCTACTCTCTTACCAATTTTCAGGTGGGGCCAGGGATTTAGCTCACTGGTACTGTGTGTGCGTATCTGGCAAACACAAGGTTCTGAGTTCAATTCCCTGTACAACAAAGAAAAACTATGAAATATAGAATACAGTGATATAAATTACACTCACCATGATATCAACTGGTCTTGAAAGCTTATTCTTCTTAAAACTTTGGAAAGTGTTTTGCTTTCGGGCACTATCTCTTCCAACAGCCCCCACAGCAGACTGAGCACCACGACAGTGCACATGCCATGCAACACTAGTGAGCACACACACAAACTGAAAGAACCTGGATGCTGTGGGGCAAAGGTAACAGCTGCAGTGGCTCCACTGTGCTACAGCATGGCTGATAACAACCCACTTCTGTGGTCTGACGAACCACCGGGAGTGCCCATCCAGTGGAAGGCAGAGGTGGCTTGTGATGGAATAACCAAAGCCTCTTTATCAGGTGATCCCGAAGCAGGCAACTTGGATGGACTCTCCTTGAATAAGGATATGTTCCCTCTCTGTGTCTGAGATCCAGCAGATGCCTGCAGAGGCCCAGAGAGAAGAAAAACCATCACAAGGTGCCTACAAGCATACAGCCATGAACGGAGCCTGGATCCCCTGGCCACTGGCATGAGATTAGCCAGGAGTAACATCTCACCACAAGGATGCTGTAGGGTTTCCCCAGTCACCTAAATCTTTTCATTATTGATATCATCCCACTGTTTTTAAAGAAAATGTACAAGGGAATGGATGAAGATGGCCTAGGTTGACCCAACACCTAATAAGGTTTTGGAAGACTGGAATGGAGGGAATTTATCACCAATTAGATGTTCTAGAAGCTGGTTTAGGACAGAACCATACATAAGGACACATCCAATGGCATCCATCAGAGGAAAAAGAAATGGTACAAGCAATCCCAGAAGTCTGGGGATTGTCCTCATTTAAATGATAGCTTTACCTGGGATTTCCTGCACGTCTGAGGACCGGGGGTCTAACACTGGTGACTTTATGCTGGGTGAGGCATGGGGCAGGGTTTGTATAGGGTTTCAGTTGTTGTCATTTTCATGTAAGCTGTTTTCTGAATGGAAAACTATTGCCGTGTCATTTCTTAAAAGCTACCACTTTTCTGAATAGTGTAAAGCTGTTCAAAATGAATATGACTGCATAAATTTCAGGATGTCATATTTTAACATAAAGATTTTACTGTGGAGACATTTTCCAATTTAGATCTCAGGGATACCTTGGAACCTACATACATGTGACTCCCAGCAGCTTTAATTCTTAATATTCAAAAAGTTTATAATATTTAAATTAAATATTATTTATTCAGCTGAAAGAATGTGTGTCCCCCTTTCTAACTTCTGGAAAATTTTAATGCTTAAAAACCCTAGAGAAAAAAGATGATTGTTTAAACATGTGGAGAAATTCTGGCAAAAGAATCATTTGCGAAATAAACACATTCTCCTTGGTAAACAAAATGACAACAAACAAATGAACAAATGGATAAATAAGTACAAATAAAAACATAGGTAGACGAAGACAGGACAACCTACACTAAACAAATGCCAAAATACATATATTTCTAAACCATGTAATTTAAAATCATAAAAATTAAAAAACAGAAAACATTTACAACATGGGTAGTAATGTTTTCTTAATATACTGGACACAAAGGACTAATAACTGCAGCTGTGGGCTTTACTTCTCTAGAGCTGTTGGCTTTGCTGCAGCTCCAAGTGAGGAAACTCCTCAGTAAAGAGCCAGTTAACACACAGTTTCCACTCTGTGGGGCTTCCTTGGCCAGACTGACCTTATAATGGTGGCATAAGGCCACTACAGACAGTGTAAACCAATGGGTGTGACTGTGTTTCCCTAAGAGACGATTTTGAAAAGACAAGCCAGAGATCAAAGTTTGGCCAGCACATGTCTGAAGATCTCTGATTTAGCATCAGGAATATGCAAAGATTTGACTTTGGGCCAAATCTTCCTTGCAACAGCACCTCAAAAAATGGATATGCGACTTGAAATTAATGAAAATCCTGTTGAAGTTATAACGTACTGACTACACAACTGTACGCTGTAGCTGGACCTAATTAAGTGATTAGTACTTGGATCGATGTGGACATATCAGCAGAAGGGATCTAGGTTGTACCTATCTCTGAGGGAGTCACAGGATAGAACCTGAAGGGCTAATGAGACCCCAGAACTGACAACCCACACCCACAGTCACTTCTTCACTGGATACTGTGAAAGTCCACATAATAAACTGACTGGGAGACTGTAAACTATGCCACAGAATCACTCCTATGTCGTTATTACTATGGTTGCTATACAGATCTGCCTCAAGTTCTATTTAAAGTCAAGAGAACTTGGAACATAAGCGGCTGAGTTTGGCTCTCTACCACAATCCAAAAGTAAATACTATAGGAAGGGTTAAAATATGTATGCAATTATAAGCATTTCAAATCAGGAAGAATAAAGATATTCCTTAGGAATTGATCAGAAGCCATAAATCACTTTAACAAAGTAAAAATGAATATGAAGAGAAAGCAAGGAAAAATATACTTTAAAGTTTTGGTAGTCAAATGTTAAAATTATATTCCATTTTACTTCTACCAATTCAGAAATTATTTTAATGATATACTTTGTATTAATGTGAGCTTTAGAAAATTAGGCTCTTGATGGACTCTTAACATAGTCAAACAAAAAATATACAAATATCGTATTTTTTCTCTGGTATGAAAAATGAAGATGTAACTGAGTTCTAGTATATATAGGGGATATAGTGAAATAGAAAATACTTACAAAGGAAATAGTTATTAGTCAGCTAACTATCTATCTATCTGTATCTATTTAAAGTAAAATAAAAATATACACACTTCAGGAAAAGAAAAGAAAAAATAATATGTTTTTTCAACAGATGCTGTCACCCTCCTTGGGGAACCCTCGAAGATGCTGCATATTACATAAAACTTACTACACTGCCAGTGCTCAGGGAAGAAGTTGAAAATCTGGGTACAATTGTCTCAATGACCAAAGTTAGCCAAGCAGTGCTTTGCCACAGTAAAGAATGTCCAGAAACTAATGGTCACCGTGTTGAGCACTTCTTGTAATTGTAGAGGTGAAAGGTTACTTGTATTAATCTCTTGCCTCAGTAAATTTAGTATTAAAGTATTTATACAAGTTTTCTTTTTCTGTATGTTTTTTAAAAACTTTTTTTTTTTTTTTGGAGACAGGGTCTCATTTTGTAGTTCAGGTGGGCCATGAGCTCAGCCTCAAACTCACATCACAGCAATCCTCCTGCCTCTGCCTCCCGAGTGCTGGGATAACAGGTGTAAGCCACCACAGCACCACCAGCACTGTGGTATGTGGTGCTGATTGCTGCTATGCATGAATCTCCACACCCAGTATTGTATCAAACCCAGGTCCTTGTGCTTGCAAGACAGGCGCCGCAACCACTGAGCTAAATCCCTAGCTCTGAAAAACTATATTTACATCTATATATCTGTATCTGTGGAGAAATATAGCAACATTGTTCATCACCTACCCAATTTGTACACTTATTTTTGACCTCTTTTATAGAATCTCAATATTTCTTTGGACAATATGTCTGATATCAGACTTGCCTTTCCAAATATCCCCCTATTTTGAAAGGTCTTTTCATATGTGTTTGCCTAGTAAAAAATTATCTGAGAATTTCTAGAAAAGCAGTCTTCCTCACAAGGGATCCTGAACCTCCTGCTTTTCCTCTATCTCTTTATGTCTGAAAAAAAACATGTCTCAACGGTAGTTCTCTTGGGAAACGTGGAAAATAGTATTTAATAATTTGAGAATTCAACCTGTTAAAGTCTATTATGAGTAAGAGAGTTTGATCTTCATAAGAAAGAATGATTAATTTTTAATCATACGCAGAAAAATTATATACACACATGTAGCAGATCAGGTAGAGTATAGAGGAACAATTTTAAAACTAGTTACATCACAGGATAAGTTTTCAAAAAGTGTGACAGTTATGTCAATGTGAAACAAATATTTGTAGTATGAAGGAAACATAATTAGTAATCACACACAATTGGGGTCAGCAATGAATTGCACAGACATCGTAACTTTAACACTAATAATTGTAAACCAAATCCTAGGCAACTACAGTAAGTCAGTAGAAAATGTCTAAATATGAAAAGGATATAATATAATTGTTATTATTTATAAACGGATTAAAAACCCTAAAACACAGTAAAAATTAAAAGATTGCTTTCTATCACATTAAACCAGATGTGAAAAGGCATATCAAGAAAGCTGAATTTTACTAGACTATTTTCATTAGTATTAATATGTAACAGTATTACTTGGCCAGAAGTAAACTTTAGTTTTTAAAAATTATAAAAATACATTCAGAAAAATCAGTCTTTTAAGGACTAATATTCGGTATGAACAATAAATATTCAAAATGGTAAAGGCAAAAACCACTTCGAGAGAATAACAGTAAAAGATGGGCGCTCATCTCAGAGATGTAGAAAGGCAAATGTTAGTCACACTGCAGAGCCACATGTTGGTTACCCTACGGACAGGCAGGAGAATGCACGTGGAAAGTAGGAGAGGACAATTCTTTCCCCACATGTTTTTCCTGATAGAGCGACAATTTTAATGGCTGATGACATCCAATAATGGAAGTCAGCAACATGGGGAGGTATGAATACTTATTTTCATCACTGAGTATGTATATCCTTAGCATAATATTTGGAATGTGAATCTCATTGTTGCTTAAAATTAGAAATATATATACTTTTAAACTAGGTAACTCATTTTTAGATCTCTACCCTAAAGAAAGTATAGTATCCAGCACCAAATATGAACAACTAATAGTGAAAAAAATTGAAAAAACTAAATTTAATTAAAAGAATATTTGAATAAATTATATTATAGTGGTTATGAAAATTATAGAGCTACCAAAAATTAATGAGTAATACCTAGTTATTTGATTTCCATTTTAATATAAGATAATATAGAAGAAAAGTGAGAATTTTTGAGTTACCATTCTTTAGTGTAATATTAAAAATTTGATAAAATTAATAGTGTCTTAAAAGGCATGATTACTTTGACTTTTTTATTCAACTAATCTTCCTTGCATTGGCACTTCTTCCTAATATAATAGTACGAATTATCAAGTACTCCCCACAAACAATGCAAACTGTACTATATCTCTGTATATAGGCATGCTCACTGACTAACACAGACACAGTTAAGACACACACAAACATATTGAGAGAAGTATCTAATGCACTGCTGGAAAATTATGTGTCATCACGGCTCTGAAAATATTTTTCAGACTTCTTTGCAGGGTAGATACATGCCTTTTCCTATGAGGGTAGGGAAGGAAAGGTCTATCACATTAAAAGTTATAAAAGCTATATTACATATCAACTTGACAACAATGGAAGAGGTATAGTGCTTTTATTGAGAGAAGAGTCTAAGGGGTGTATATAAAATCCTAGCTAAAAAGAGTTACTGTCAGTCAGCAAAGTATTTAATATGTGGATGTATCCAGTTCTTCCCATTGCATTAAACTGTCTCATTCTGCCTTGAAAGTGGTGTTATCTAGGTGAACACATATTCAATTACATTTTTCACTAAGGACGAACGGTTACAATCAATGTGCACATCATAGACACCTGTATTTTTTCTTTCTCCATTAGAGTTTAAGATTGTAACAATTCTATAAGTATTGACTGACATCACTAGATTATTTAGGATGAAGAACTTAAGGCAAAGACACTGTTTCCATATGAGTACTACTATAGAAAATGTGCATTTAAATTCTACATTTTTTTCCTAAATAAGAATTGAACCAGATTCATTTGAGCATAGCAAAATAAGACATTTGCCTAAGGATATGTGAGAACAAGTTCTATTAGCAATGTAGGGAAGTATTTTTATTATTACATTACAAGATGACCAATTTAGTGCTCATTGGTAATAACTGAAGTGAAAACTCAGTAGTTCTGACTGGTTTGGTATGAAAACAAGGCCCATAATGTTTGCACAAAGAAAGCCCCTTCTGCTCCTCTGCCTTCACCTTAGACTTCCTATCAGGGAAGGTACATATCGCATCTTTTCTCTGGTATGAGAAAATGAGAAAGTTTATAGATTTCTTTAACTTGATTTAAATATTATACAATGTACATATATATATATATAAAAGCATCATATAGTGGTAACCTATTAAGTTATACAAACATTATACATTTATGTAGCATTTAAAAATAATTTTTGAAGATATGCGCTCATCTTTTCACCTTGAAATCATAGCAAAAGCTCAGGCCTAAAAACCAGATGAAAGTGGCACAGCAAAATAGGTAAGTTATGACTAAGTCATGCTCAAGTAGCATGAAAGGTTACAATCCCCTTATAGCACACACACACACATATATGTGCAAACACATATACACATACATACAGGGATAAATTTTAACTTAAGAAATCCTCCAATTGGCAATTTGCCCCAATGGAAGTATTTGTGGCAGAAAACAGATTTATTCTGAGTAAATATATGTTTGACCTGAGGTTATTGGCCTGTTTTTTTTTTCTTTTCTTATTACAATGAAGTTGTCAAACTACATCACTGACAATCAGCCGCTGTTGATTACTTACTATCCTGTAAGTCCTCGGTAAGGTTTTACTAGAGGAGTATTTGACACATGCCTGAACTCAGTATTTGCAAATAAGGAAACAGAAACAAATAGATTACATAGCCAGGCTTTATCATTAATACAAGAAATACTTGATTATTTGCTCTAACTACACCCCTAAAATAATGCCTGTACTAATTCTGCACATTTTTAGATGACAAGAAATATATTTAGTACTTTCAACATGATGGCCAGTCAGTGAGTGTATGACACTGGTTTGGCAATTCTCCTCCCTTCTGTGATACACTTCCCTTTCTCTAAGTGTTGATAATTATAGTACCATTACTCCAGAATACTATTGTAAAAAGAAAATAGAATCTGCACAAAATATTACATAAAATGTGCTTAGATTACCTACTCACACACACACACACACACACACACACACACCCCTCTACTACAGACACACATGTCCTGAGGATACTGATACCATCATCAGTGACTCACTGATTGTTACAATTCTTTATGGTGGGTGTCATCTCACACAGGCTACCAACTAAGAGCTTTAAGAAAAGTAGCCATCCTGGGTCCCTTCCACTTTATAGGGCCAAAGAAATAATATGCAATGCAAAGGTTGTTGTGCAGATTCTTTGAATTAGCTTCTGCTCAGTGCCTAGGACATTATACAAAAATAATTTTTTTAAATCCGGGAAGAAGTTGACCGAGACACTGAGCTGAGATATCATATATGAGTATATTACACAAAGATGCTCTGTGTCTTTAGTTTTGTTAAACTGCTTTTGATTTTTTTTTTCATACTGGGGATCAAACTCGACCTTGTAAGTATGAGGCAGTTACCAGAGCTACTGAGCTGAATCCCCAGCCCTTTCGATGTCACTTTTAAAGTAATATTTTTAATGAATGAAAAGAGGCAGGCTTTGGCTTTATTTTAGTCTCTGGGTCTCCTTTTCCACATCCATCACACTATAAAATAATATGAAAAGATTTAAAAATTCTTACTCTAGAAACTGTCATGAAGATTCAGTCAAAGGAATTATATGATAATATATATAAAGGATTTGGATCATATAAAAGCAATGTATGGAGGAACGATATCTCTGTGAAAGGACTGGATCCTATAGTTTGTGCCTTTATATTAAACACTTTTTCCCCAAAGCAGCAAGATCAGCAGAGTCTCCAGCCAACTTTTTCAGCAGCACTGCCATTGGGAAGGACTTTTAAGTTGATTTAAATGTTAACAGGATGTATAATGGGTACACCTCATGTATTAAGTGGCATATTTCCCTTTCATATCCCAGTGGCACAAAAAGATCTCTTCTGAGACTGTATTTTTAATTAATTTCCATGTGTCAAGGGAGAATATCAGGTTTTATTTCAAATTTGTGTCATCCCTTTGCTGTGTGCTACTTGACATTACAAAATATGATGCAACTCTCCACGTATTAAGCATGATGCAGTGATAAATTTGTACTCCAAGCTCTCATTGACTTCAATAGGGCTTCAACTTGTAGAATGATTGCAGATCAAGCCATTTTGATATAATGTAATTTTTAAGTAGCTTTTTCCATAAGTAGAAACATGCTGGGAATAACAAACTACCTGCACAGCACACACACAGCAGTCAGTAAACCTGCTTCTTGTCAAAACATTTTCTCTTCATATGTGAGTACTGACTGTGGGAGAGACTTACAAAGAATTTAAAGGCAATATCCGTGGCTCCACTCTGCTCTCTATTAGCTTAACAAAATGTGAAGGGCTTCATTAGCACCTTAAAGCCATTCTTATAGAACCAGGGCTTGTTATCAACAAACTAGCTTTCAATTGGCCTATTAGCTTCCTAGGCATGCGGATCATAATATCTCTTCCTTCATTTTAAAATCAGCTTTTGTTTCCAAATAAAGATTTATTTTGCCAGTTGGTGATACTCTGAACATTCACCATAAATCATCAAGAGTATAGTGTGTAAATATATGTTCAAATTCAAGCAGCAATGATCTGCTACTTATAATCCTGAAGACAATAAGCATTTTTATCCAATCACCTAGAGTCTAAAGAAATTCAAAGAATGGAAACTCTTTGAAATATACAGGCTTTTGGATATCAAATTACCTTTGAAACCCCCACCCAGAAGTATCTCTAACAAAATCCATTTGAAATACTGCTTCAATATTCTAAAAAATCAATAATTTAAACCACAGGTTGAACATTTTTACTGCTTCCACTGCAGACTGTCATTTTTTCGAAATGAAAATGCTAATGATACCGAAGGGGAAAGCGCTAAGCAGAAGAGATGCATGAATGAAACCTTGGATTGGCTAGACTTGCTGGTTTGATCTCTTTCTCCCTCACTCATCTGTGACAAAATGTCTTTTAAAATCAACAACTTTCATTTCAGTGTTTCTAAAAAATGCACTTCTCTGTTGTACATTACATCCTTCTCTATAGGAAGTTAAAGAATGTGTTGTAGCAAGACACTTTATAGTAAATATGAATACAGAGTGTAATACCAAGTAGGCTGCATTATTTCAGTGTAATCTATAATGTGGGGACACCCTTAAAATATTGCACAGAGCACTTGGGAAAGGATAATCCCATAGTGCTAACAGTTTTTCATATTCATACCACTGTATTAAAATACATGCAGTGAAAGAACCCATGGAAATCTGGAGCTCAGGGGAGTTCAGTTCAGAGGAAACTTTTTCACTGGCTCTGACTTTTATTTGCAATGTTTAAATATTTAAGAAATGAAGGTGTGTATACCATTCCTTGCTTTCCTTGTAGAACTCCTGGCTTTGAATTTGCTTTGTCTAACACACTATCATGCTAATAAACTCAGTGAACTGTCTAGGTAGAGTCATTTTTGCCCAAGAATTGTAATTGTAATTCCTGGAATGTAAAACATCTTCCAAAAAAGAAAACTAGGGAATTAAACCCAATCAAACAATAATTACAAATGAAGAATCAAACATTTCTGTAAGATTATTATGACTCATAACACACCAGAACAGTCCCATAGTTAAATGAGATGATTAAAAGAGGTTTATAATAACTCTTTTAAAAAGTTTTTGATTTCTACCATAAATATCTGCACAACCTAAATTCTGCCTGCATCAAAATCATGACACAAAAATGTTAATTGATCAGTTTCTATCAGGTGATAAATTCTGTCAGGCTTCCTTCTAGAAGCATAAGCCATCCTAAGATGACATAAAAGAGAGTAAATCAGCCTTTCCTGAGGATCTTGTGTTCAAGGGATTGGCTGTGATTACAAGATACAGAGAATGGGCCTCAGAAATAACTAAGGCTCAGCTTATCCATGTACAAGAGACTATGACATCTACTAATGTGATTTGCTAATGGCAAATGGCAAAATAAATTATGTGGGTCAAGTAACAGAATACATGGAGTTTAGACGTGTTATATGGTGACAAATACTATGTAATGACAAATGGGGCACTAGTACTTTAGAATTCAGGGAATTTGTTGTACCTCTTTTCTGTTGAAGAAGTAAGGAGAAAATGAAGACTGAGAGAAAGATGCGCTGAGATAATAGAAGATACTGTATGATATGACATAAAATATGATATCTCTACTTCCAGCAAGCAGGGAGAAAGAAGTCCAAATATTTCAGGGAGGTACATTTGCTTGGAAATAATTACATTAATTACTACTGGAAGAGACCTCAGAAGTCAAACTATTTTTGGCACTGAGGACAAAGGCATGGGGTGTCTTGAATGCTCCACAAGAGCTGTACCACTGGCTTAGACACAACCCCCAGAATAGAAATCAGACCTTTGAGGAGGATCATGCAATGTCCTATGTGAGGACAAATAAGATCTTGATCAATGCTAGTCACTGTTTGTATGGGATATATGCATATATATCCCATACATATATGTATATATGTATGCATGTATGCATGTATATATGTGTATGTCTCTATATATGTGTGTATGTATGTGTGTGTGTATATATATATATATGTGTGTGTGTGTGTGTCTATGGTATATATGAAATATTCATTTCCTTTATTTCATTTTCCTTATTTGCTTCCTTTCCTTTATTATATGGGTAATGTTCTAAATATTGTAACTGCTTCTGTGAAGATGATCAGTGTTCCATTTGAGAGAAAGACAGAAAAAAAAAGAACAGGGACCTGGAGAGAAAAAGAGAGAGACAAAGGCAGACAGAGAGAAAAGAAATGTTTCTTCAGACATTCTCTGACACCTTTGTTACCTCACTGAAAGTTAAAAACAATCAAAATGTGAATATGGACACAAAAGGATGAATACATCCGCTATTTTCTTTTTCAAGCTACATCCAATTGATTTGTTACATTGCTGATTTTATTATGATTGATCATGTTATTATTGTATTAGCATCTGAATCTGAGAAGTGTTAATGACTGTTAACAATTTGTCATGGGATTTTTGCTGGGTAGAAGGGGGACACACATCATTATCATTATTATTAAGATTTTCTTTGGCCCGGGGATTTAGCTCAGTGGTTCAGGCCCCTGTTTTGCAAGCGCAAGGGCCCGGGTTCAATTTCCTGGTAACCACATACAATACTGGGTGTGCAGACTATCAGTACCACATACCACAGTGTCGGGCGTGGTGGCTCCCGCCTGTAATCCCAGCACTCAGGAGGCAGAGGTAGAGGCAGGAGGATTGCTGTGATGTGAGTTTGAGGCTGAGCTCAGAGCTGGCCAGAACTACAAAGTGAGACCCTATCTCAAAAAAAAAAAAAAAAAAAAAAAAAGATTTTCTTTACAGCTGAAACCATGATAAATGATTTACAAAAGATATCAATATTCAAGTTATTTATATCATATTGATTTCATGTGCTATTTTGTTATATAATTTCTCCCTTTCAGATGTTAGTTTTAAATCTAATTTTAGAATAATTAAGTTTAAATTTTAAAAGTCTAGTTTAGTGCCTATTATTTCATCTGAGAAATTAATAACATTTTCCATTCAATTTTAAACGTAGTTCTTCTATCAGAGTGACCTTTTCCTTCCAAATATTTGAAGTAATTATAGTTGGAGAATAAAAGTATCCACAGACAGTATTTTTTTCTGTTTTTGTATTGCAAAGTTCTGCTTCACTAACTGCACACAATGCAGTAACTATATTTTTCTCTTTGATATTCAATTCCTTTGCATAACAAACATAGATAGCTGCCGCTTTAGAGATACTAGACTCATTACTCAGTTTTCTCTTACAGGCAGAAGCTAACAGTGCCACTTCAGTCTCTGTATGGTACGAATGGGTTTATGTTGCTCTGCTTGTGATGTTGGGCCATATTATTTCTTCCCCAGTTCACTGTACCTGTCAGTAAATGCCATGAGGTTAGGGTCCACCATATTCCTCTCCACTCTGTCTTCAGCACTAAAGCACGGACCTTGGAAACAGAGTAGCTTCTCAGAAATGCTCTGTGTGATGAACATATTAACTTTCTCTTAATCTTGGGGGTACTTTTTAAATCATTTCTACACTCTTATCAGAGACACCTTTCTGAAATGCATACCTCCTCCATCTTCACTTGTCTTCCTGGGGGCCTGGAGTTCAGTCATTGTCCTTGAAGGACAAAGAAAGCCCTTCATTTGTGGTTTCTGTCTAACTCTCCCTATTCTTAGTGTGGCAACCTCACAGCAAAATTAATCCCAAATTCTGAGCTTTTCCCTCCTAATTTTGCATGTGCTGTACTTCCATGATGAACTTCCTGTTCATGTACTGCATACTACCTAAGACAACCTTTAGGGATTGTCTATTTCTTCAGTGATACCCTTTGTCTCCAGCTTAGTCTAGTGCTGTCTCTCTCTATATATATATTTAAAATTTAAATCTTTATTGGTACACTATGAATACATATCATCATCACATTCAATACTGAAGTTTGTACCAGAATGTGACTTGACTTGATTTTCATTTTTACCCTTTCCCCCTGCGCTGTAACCCCCTACCCGTTGTATACATAATTATTTCCATTTTTCCTTATTACTGCCACAGTCTTTTACCCGTTGTTATTTACTCACACACCCTCTTTCCTTTTAAATGTTTTCTATTTCACATTATCAAATATACATACTACAACTCATTTATAACATCCATTTGAGTATGAATGACTCAATCTTATCATTTTTAATGGCAGAGTAATACTCCATTCTATAAAAGAACCACATCTTTTTTATCCAGTCTCCAGTTGATGGACATTTGAGTTGTTTCAAAGATTTAGTAATCACAAACTGAGCTCCTATACACATGGGTTCACATATGTCGCTATGGTATGAATCTTTTCGTTCTTTTGTGTATATACCTAGCACAGTGAAGCCCAGGTCAAATGGGACCTCTAATCCTAACTTTTTGAGGAATCTCCACACTTATTTCCACAGAGATTGGACAAGTCTACATTTTCACCCACACTGGTGAAGGGTTCCTTTTTCTCCGCAGCCTCACCAAGATTTGTTGCTGGCTAATTCTGAAATATCAGCCATTCCTTGTAGAATGAGATGAAATCTCAGTGTTGTTTTCATCCTGAATCTCTCAAATGACCAGTGATTTTGAGCATTTCTTCATCTACTGTCAGATCACAGTTCCTTGAAATTGGAGCTGAATAGCAAAAGAAAGTCCAGGATCCTCACAAGCACATGGAAACTGAACAACACTCTGCTGACCAACCAATGGGTCACAGAAGAAATTAAAGAAGAAATTGAACAATTCTTACAACTAAATGATAACCCCAATACAACATATAGAAATTTATGGGACATAATGAAAGCAGTTCTATGAGGAAAATTCATAGCATTGAAGGCCTACATCCAGAAGACAGAGCAAGCTCAAATAGACAATTTAATGCTGAACTTCAAGCAACTGCCTCTGTATTTTTATAGCTCTTTGTTTCTAAATTTCTATTATCAATTTTACAAAATATTTACATTGCATATTCATGGATATCACCTCTCTCTGAGAGCCACACCTATGTCTTATAACACCTGAGACATAAAAATAAACTACAAAGAGCATAAGATGCTGTATAAAAATGTAGGGAGAAGTTAATCTGTGAAGTACTCAGTATCTTTTATTTATCCAAATGAACCCAGGCCAATAAATTAGTATTTAATTTATGACTAATTTCAATCATCTCTTGATAGGAGCCTTAGAGCTGGACTTTAGGAGGATCTTTAAGCTCTTATAGCCTGTGCTGTTGGTCTGGAATGCTACCATCACCCAATGTTTAGAGGAGGACAAGTGGTCAAGATAGGGTATAAGGTTTCTCTTCCAGCTTCTAATTCAGTACATTTTGCTCAAAATTTAGCCTGAAATATTTATTCATTTCTTTTTACTATATAAATTATCAAACACTAAGTTATTATAAATACTCAGTATCTTGTAACTTTTTCTCCCAAAAGCAAAGAACACTTATAACCTGGCTCTTCTACCTCTGGCACTGAAACTCTATTTTTAAGCTTGCAATTATGTCATTTCTCAGTGGAAATGGGTAAAATAGTCCCTGATGGCCATAATTTCTGGAACATGAAAGGAAAAGAAAAAAATGGCAACTATTTTAACTGCCTGTTAAATTAACTAGTTGTCATGGTGATATGTTATCAAGAATATTATGATCCCTATGTTTTCAACTATTATAGCTAATACTAGAAGTCAGTTTCTTAATGACAAACTATTTCACACTATTTTGTATCTATTAGAAAGAAAAAGACAATATTATTGGTGAGTATGTAAGAAATCTGGAATAATATACTGCTGGTAGGAATGTACTCACGCATTTGCTACGAAAAACAACTTCACCTTTCCTCAAAAAGTTAGCAGTACCCTGTCACTTAGCACTTTCCACTGATAAATATACTTACAACAATAGAAGACATTCAGTATATCCACTCAAAACCTTACAAATGAATATTCAGGAAATAGTGGCAAAAAGAAAACAGTCATGAATTTACAAATAGGTAAACAAAATGTTGCATAGCAACCAGAAATAATGTATTTTTAGTATACACTAATAGTGGATAACCTTTGAAAATAGTATTCTAAACAATTTTAAACAATGCCCACAAAAGTTTGATGCTGTATGATTTTATTTAAATCAAATGTCCACAACAGGTGAATCCAGAGAGATGCAAAATAAATTACTGGTTTTCAGGAATTGGAGAGGTGTGACATCTAGGTATATCTTAGTTACTTTTCTCTCACTGTAGAGACAAAATACATGACACTCAAATGTTGAGATTGTAACAAAAAAGTAAAGAAACAAATTTTATGTATATGGGGGGTGGTCGGGTGGTAAGGCTATGGGAAAAAATGAGAATTAAGTTGTGTCTTATATTGGTACAAATCCCCATTATGGAGTGCAATCATGACGTGTATATTTAATGTACCAATAAAGATTAAAAAATACATGGCACTCAAAATTAAAGCAGGAAGGTTTATTCAGCTCATAGTTTGTGGATGTTTCAGTGCTCCAAGGCAGGGTGGCTTTGCGGAGGCACAACACAGGCAAGAACCACTTCTGGGCAAGCAGAAGACATCAGAAGCCAGCAAGGGGGCAACACAAGTCTCTCCTAAATCCTGTCCCATTTTCTGCCTGCCTTGACCTGAGAACCTTTCTTATACCATGCCCTTCCATTAAGACATTTCTGAATGGGAGGCAGAAGACCATGGACTGAATTCCCCAAAGCTATGAGCTAAATTAAACCCCTTTTCCATTAAATTATGTCAGGCCTTTTGTGCCAAGGATGAGAATACACCTATAGTGTATTCTATACATATACCTATAGTGTAGTTATACATTAAGCAGAACAAAAGATTTATAACAACAATGACAAATAATTATAATACTGTACTGCCATAAGTGTTACTTGGTAATGATCTCTTTCTGAGATACATAATTATATTCCTTTTGATGATGTGAAGTAATACAATGCCTAAATAATCAAACAAAGCAAGATAAATGATATATGCATTATGATATAGGGTTACATTAACTCAAAAAAAGTTATCTGAATACAAACATTGAGATAATATGATAGTTGACTTGCTGTGCAAGATGCTACCTAGTGACCTGGAGAAAGGTGATATGTTCAGCATGGAAAAGCCAAATGAAGGAACAACTCACATCCTGGGTAGAAAGAAGGATAGCATGAGATTTCATTATGATACTCAATGCATAATTTCAAATGTGACTTGTCTGTTTCTGGAATTTTCCTTTCAGGACTTCCACTGTGTGTATTAGACAGGTTATCTTTAATACACACACTGCCTTGCACCCACAGAGGAAGAAAAAGTTTAATTTGGCTCACCATTTAAGAGGTTCCAGTCTGGGGTTGGTCAACTCTAAGGCAGAAACATCATGGCAAAAAGACATAATGAAGGAGAGCTACTTAGTTCATACTGACCAGGAAGGAGAGAAGGGGAACATCACAGAGAGAAAGAGCCCTGAGGCTAGATCTGGACTCTGAGCCACAACTCCATGACCCTTCCATGATACTCAGAAGTGTGCGTTTCTAACAGTCAGTAAAGCTGACAGCCTGAGTAACTGTAATACGGTGATTGATTATGACTAACTGAAACAATAGAAGGTAAAACTGTGGCTAAGTGAAGCTACTGTATGCTAAAGCCATGAAAGTTCGTTCTTCAAATTAAATTCTATGATATGTAAATTACAAAGTAAAGAATTCTTTAAATGATGAATAAATGATAAGTTGCATTTCTTTATTGTAAACTTTTATACTGCTGATAAAATTTATTTTAAAAAATTAAAAATATAATTGCATTAGACCTTAACATTCAGTTTAAAAAATATAAAAATATATTTATCAACCCTACAAAACCTCCCCAGTTGCAAAGACACTGCTTCCATTATTCCTTCTTTTCTGGTATTTGTTCCTTTCCTTTCTTGCTTGAATGTTGTATATTAAGGTAGAGTAATGACAAAAAATATAATTTCAACAGCTGTTGGTGTGGGTATTCATTTGGAAGGACTTGCTATTGTTTTTAATCTTGAATATATTAAGAAACATTTAATTAAAAATGCAGTAGCAGTACAAAACACACATGTACATATATACAATTTTAAATCTGGTTTTTAAATATACAAAGAAACATGTTCAAAAGATGAAAGTGAAGTGTCATATGATATTTTCAAGATAACTATAGGAACTAAATATACGTACAATTTATTCTTCTGATGGCTAAATATTGATAGATCCTTCTCAATTTTAATTAGGAAACAATACTGAATCTTATCTGTAAACATAAAAGATGTTTTTTTTCTTGAAAGTTAAGTTGCTTTAAAAGTTCTTCAAAACTTTAATCACAAGAGTAGACAGATGTCCTTGCTATTTATTTCACAAAAACCTTTATGATTTACAATAAATAAAGTTTTATATCATTTTTATGAGGAAGAAATTGAAAAATTAAGTAGATCAAAATACAGAGTGGATGGATTTGTAAAACTGACCTCTACCTGAGTTTTCTTTCTCAGGAGATATATCTTTAAATAAGCAATTTCAATGCTTAGTTTTATATTCCTTTGGTAAATTCACTTTTCTGTTACTGTGCATAACTTCTTTATAATATTTTCCAAGACTCTGCAACTTTACTCGAAAATGAATATTATTTTCTTTATTCTTCAAGTGACATTTTTATTTTCACCTATTTTTGTTTGTGTCTCAATATTTTAAAATTCTGCTCTCAAGTTTGAAAAGCACCCTTAGTATTAAAATAATAAATATCTTCATTTTTCAGAGATATATCTCTAACATTAATATTATTTAAAAGAGTTTAGAGTGTGCATAATATGTCCCTAAACTACTAGACAATGCATACAGACTTTACATACCTATCCAGTTACATGCAGACATCACTTTTTTGATTTAAAAAACAGCAAAATTTTTGATACTATGATTTATTAAAGTCTTAATTTTTAGAAATTTAGCTATGAAATGCTTAAAAGTTTTTCACATTTTATTGATAAAAAGTATAAATGCTCTAAGATTTATTATATATTGGTAATCTTTTGTTTTACTTGCAACTTAATGTTCAATTCAAAATCTTATTTTGGACATTCAAAATAAAGCTGTGTCTGGGTGGCAAATGGTAACAGAGGTAATCTAGTGCATTCAGGTCTCTGAGAGACAATGTATATACCTAACTGTGTCTTTAAAGCGTCTATTTGCTTCCATGTATTCCGAGTAGTTTATTTTACAGGGTAAATTTTCACATTTGCAATTAAAATATAAATGATGTTTTGAAAGTACAAGTTAAACTTCGGCAGCTATGAAGAAGAATAAAAACAAAATTAACTTCTAGATCTAAGATATTGAGAACACTCAAACTTTTCAGGTAGTTATTCAAATACCATGTATTTTCATTCAGAAATGAAATCCATCTAAGCATAAAATACTCTGGTTACATGTTATTAAATTATTAACCAGTTGCACTTGCATGGTAAAACTATAAAAATGGTAAAGTTAAAATTTTCTCATTATACATACGTCTTTTATTTATTTAGAATATTTTCCAAAGTTACAGCTGTTATATTACTTAATATTTTAAGGTTCCTCATAATAGCAGAGATAATAATTAATGAATTCAAAATTTGTATCTCAACTCTCTTCTAAACAGTCATATATACTGCCTCTCATATTCTCTGAAGCAGGCATCTTTTCATTAGACTATCCTATTTTCTTTTTCTTCACAAGAACACCAAATAACATATGTTAAAAGAAGGAACTGTAAAAACACAATATGTAGATTAAGGAAATGTGAGATGGTGTATCAGAACATACACTCGGGTAGCAAAAGCATACTTTACATTCTTAGAATCTGCTTTTCCTTCACATAATTTAAGCTTCAAATCAAATGTATCTCTCAATTGCAGAATAGCTGCAGAACTGAAACAAAACTTTTGTGAGAAAAATGACAACCTTTTTGTTTCCACTAAATCCGTGTTCTGTCACCCACTGGCAGGGAGCTTTCTAGTCATGTTCTCTGCCAGTCCTTACCAGTTTGCCAATTATCCAAGCTGCTTCCCAGACATCAGACACAAATTCCACAAGACTGCTGTGCAAGCGTACCCTAATTAACCATCAGCTTAATTAGACAATTTACTGTGTAATTAGCAGGCAATTAGTCAACACCTCTCAGATCTTATTGACTGCTGTGACAGCCTTTCCGTCTTTGCACATTCCAACATTCCAATACACAACAGCGACCATGTTTGTAGCACTCTTAAACCCTGTACGACACGGCTCTGGATGGAAAAGTGGGTGAGATTATATAACAAAGGAAAAAATCAATATGGAGCCTGTCCAATTATTGAACTGTTTACAAACTTGTCTTTTATTTAATACCAGAATCCCCATATCATAGACAGTTTAGTACCTCACTCTCAAAATAGTTTCAGTTTCTAATACATTCTATTTAATGTTTTAATGTAAAGCACTTTAACTTAAATTAGCTATGGATTATTCTCCATGATTGGCTATGCTTATAGTAATTTAAATAAATCTTTTGATCTACGTGTAGGAGATCTACTTGATTACATTTCATGAATGTTGACAGCAGTTACAGTTACAAATCCCTCACACCCCGCTGAAAGGTGCACTTGGGTAGGGAGCATCTTTCTCTCAGTTCCGAGGGGATTCAGAAACCAGGAATCACAATTTGGTGCTTTAACATTTACATTAGCACGTATTAATTTTACATGAAAGATGTTTTTAAAAGCGTTGTTCTCTGAACCCATGAGTATGCCAAGAAAGACCCCCTGCACTTTGCAGCACACTTTCTGACCCCTGTAAAATACTTTTTATTTTCTAGGGATTTGATGATTTATAACTAATGAGATCCCAACAGCTCTAAGAAAGAATGATCTTTATCTTATTTTCTCTTCAGAAATATTAACAAATATTATAAGATTTATGGAACAATTTAGGAGATATAAAATTTCCTGTTACTGTGGAACCAGCCACAGAGGCACATTGCTGTAATTTCTACTCTCTAGAAGGCTAAAGCAGCTGGATCACAAGTTCTAGTCTAGCTTAGGCAGCTTCACTAAGCCTTGTTTAAATTTTTTAAAAATTGATATTAGTGGTACAATTTATATACACATGATGATCACAAATGGCATTGAGAATTTGTATCAGTACAAGACACAACTTAATTCTCATTTTTCCCATTCCCCTGCCCACCTTACAACCCCCGCCTCCTATAAATAAGTTTTTTTTTTTTTTTTTTTTTTTTTTTTTTTTTTTTGACAGTGTTTTGCTTTTGTAGTTCAGGCTGGTACTGAGCTCAGCCTTCAACTTACAGAAATCCTCCTACCTCTGCCTCCCAAGTGCTGACATTACAAGCATGAGCTACCATGCTTGGCACTGTGATATGTGGTTGTGATTGCTGGCAGGCATGAGTCTCTACGTCTGGCATTGTTGTGTGTGGTTACAGGGGATCAAATCCATCCCCTTGCACTTACAAGGCAGGAGATTGAACCACTGAGCCAAATCCCTGGCCCTTGTTTTCCTTTTCTAACCATCAAATGTTTTCCTTCCCTTCTTTACTTACCTCTACCCCCTTTTTCCCTTTGAATATTTTCCACTTTACAATATTTATCCTACATTTTAAAACTCATTTATATCTTCAATTTCTCATAACAGAGAAAAGATAAGATATTTACACATTTGTGACATATTTATCTCACTTATGAGTATGTCCTCATGTAATAGACCCAAGGATCAGTGGAACAGATTAGAAGATCCAGAAATAACTCCACATATACTAAGCCACCACATTTTCAAAAAAGGAGCCAAATATCCTCAATGGAGGAAAGACAGTCTCTTCAACAAATGGTGCTGGAAAAACTAGCTTTCAGCCTGCCAAAGACCAAAGCTAGATCTATCTGTTTTGCCATGTACTAAACTAAAATCAAAGTAGATTGGAGACTTAAATATTAGAACAGTAACACTAAACTTGCTGCAAAACAGGTTAAGTAGAACTCTTGGAGACAATGGCTTAGGTAAAGACTTTATGAACAAAATCTCGATAGCACAAGAACTAGCAGAAGAAATGAACAATTGGGTTCTCACTCTATTAAAAAAAAGCTTCTGCACAGCAAGAGAAATCACTAGCAGAGCAAAAAGACAACTGACAATATGGGAAAAAATCTTTGCTGTTTCTCAAAGAACTACTATCTAGAATATATAAAGAGCTTAAACAAACCAGCTCCCCCAAATTTAAAGACATAGTTCAAAAATGGGCACCTGAAGTGAACAGACACTTTTCAGAGGAAGTAAAAGCAGCTAAGAAACACATGAAGAAAGGTTCAACATCGTTAGTGGTTTGAGGGATGCAAGAAGAAAAGCACACTGTGATTCCATCTTACTCCACAAGGATTGGCTGTTATCTTGAAATTAACTAGCAATAAACATTGATGAGGCTGCAGGGAGGAAGGAACCCTTCTTCACTGCTGATGGGGACGGAGACTGGTGCAGTCACTGTGATCAGTGTAGAGATTCCTCAAAAAGTTAGGATTAGAGGTCTCATTTGACCCTGCTCTTCCCCAGCTAGTTATATACACGAAGGAATTAAAAGAATCATACTACATTGAGATATGTGCACCTATGTTAATAGCAGCTCAGTTTATGATAATTAAATCTTGGGAACAACCCAAAGGCCCATCAACTGGTGACTGGACAAAGAAGATGTGGGTTTTTAAATGTAAAATGGAATATTTTTCAGCCATAAAGACTAACAAATTTGAGCCATTTATATACTGAAATGGACATACATTGAGGATACAATTTTTTTTTAAAAGAACAGGGGATGGAGACCAATGTCAAGGCCATGAGGCTAATCACGGTACTACATGTATAGTACATATGCCCCAAAATAACAACAAATACGTTATTAAAAAAGGAGGAATTTTTGTGATCCTATTTCCTTAGTTTAATTTGGCTGTCCTCTCCACATTCTGATATCTAATAAACTTCAATAAACATAAACCACTTAACACAGCAGAGGCACTCCTTTATTAGTTAAACTTCTCCATTAGGAAGGATTTTTTCTTGTTTTTCAGTGTAAGGGCCTGAGATTTCCAGGTAACCCTACATGACAGTCCTCAAGGAACCTGGGAGAAGCCATTGTAGTTGTAGCTCAGTGGTTAAAAGATAATGTAAAATGAGGTGATGTTTGATAGACAGGCAGCAGCTGTAGTGAAATAACTTGTACAAGGAGTCTGCATTTTCAGACTCATGGGAAACTAGTGGAATGTTTAAAGAAGGGACCTGATCCAGTGTATTAAGAAGAACCCACTAGCTGTTGGTGGAGGTGGGGCTGCAGGACAGGAGTGGCAGCAGCCAGACTGTTTCAGGAGGCTCGGGCAGCGCTGAATGAGAGATAAGGGGCGTCAGTGAGGCAGCTGTGGGAACAAGCACTGACTTTCTATGCATCTATGGATTCCATAAGTATTCATATAGTTTTCAGGCATGCAAACTGGCAAAACAGATCAAAACTTTTGTTGATATGATCATGTACATATCACAAATGATTTCTACACCTTCTATGTTTACAAAAATTCAACCTAAACACCGCTAGGATAGTGCAAGAAATGGGACATAGAAAGTATGGTCTTATTTCATCAATGAACATGGTAAAGTTTAGAGCAGTTGCTGAAAGATACATTACTTAGGAAAGAGCTGACCCTCAACAATTGCTTCAAGTAAAAAAAAAAGATCACTGTAGCACTTTAATAGCTACTATAAAATGTCTGTGAAAACAATAATTTGAAATTTATCTGTCTAGTATCTACTTGTCTTTTCATTTTATGCTACCTAATAGGAGAATATTTATGTAAACTTCACTTGCTGCTGGTTCACCATTGTCTACAAAATCACACTTCTCTTCCTATGAATCAAGAGAGGATTTCAAAATAAAATATCAGTTTTTGTATGTACCCTAATTTAAAGTCCTACGTGAGGTTGCTTCCTGTCTTACCGCACATGCTGTCGAAGACCCAAATGATGTAGTCTTTTCTTTTCTTTTTTTTATTTTTAAGAATTTTTAAAAAAATCTTTATTGGTACATTACATATACATCATGATTGCATCATGATTGCACTCCATAATGGGGATTTGTACCAGTATAAGACACAACTTCATTCTCATTTTCTTTCCCATAGCCCTACCCACTCTACTGCCCCCCCATATAACATAAAATTTGTTTCCTTACTTTTTTGTTATAATCTCATTATTTTACCCCTTCCCCCTATTTTACTTTGAACATTTTCTATTTCACAATATATAACATACAATTCTAGGACTCATTTATATCTTTATTTTCTCATACCAGAGAAAAGATGTGATATGTACCTATCTGTGCCCTATTTATTTCACTTATGAGGATATCCTCAAGGTATGTCCATTTAAGTAGAAATGATTCAAACTTATCATTTTTTATGGCAGAGTAATACACCATTCCGTAGAAGAACCACAGCGTTTTTATCCAGTCTCCAGTTGATGGACACTTGGATTGTTTCCAAGATGTAGCAATCACAAATTGGGCTGCTATAAACATGGGTGCACATATGTCACTGTGATATGAGTCTTTTAATTCTTGTGTGTATATACCTAGCAGGGCAATGGCCAGGTCAAATGGGACCTCCAATCCTAGCTTTTTGAGGAATCTCCAAACTGA
>PVIR01021251.1:0-29623 GCA_004026965.1 Petromus typicus
CCCTTTATTATTTTTTAAAATAAGGGAGCAGTACAGAATATTTCCTTGCTCTTCTTTTCTGGTAACAGGCAACATGAAGAACTATCAAATAGTAATAGTCAAATGAATTCCAAACCAATTTGCTGCAAATTATCAGGGCAATATGTTAACTCTTGGGATCAAAGGGCTGTTAATGTAGCTGCTTTAATTGTATGTATGTTGGTTGTGTTAGGTGGAAGACATTTAGAATTTTAATGTAAGTGGTTAATCATAGTATTCAAAAGAGTGCACTGTCACTGAGGGATAATTAATTAAGCTTTTATATGGATGAAGTTTTAGGAAAGCAAGCTAAACATCACTATGAGATGTAATTTGTGAGTTCTGGACTCTAATAATTACACAATTATAATGTAGGTCTCCCTGTCATAAAAGCATTTTGTTTCATTTTTGCTTTGTACTTCAAACTATCTCTAGTGATTAATTTGGAAAAGAAGGCTCTGTAAGTGTTGAAAATAGACAAACTGTTGCTCAATAGGCAGATAATTGATTTACTATTTCTTTCCTGGTAGAATATACATAGTTTACTTTGCCTGTGTATGGAATTCATTTAATTTAATAACACAATAAACATTTATAAACATATTAATATTTGATGACTAAGTTATATTATTACTAAAATATCATTTTTATCCACGTTTGTTTTAATGTCCCATAGAATTACAATTTTGAGAAAGAAGAGGAATAATTGCAAACATACATCCTGACTTAGAAAGCAGATCTCCATCATGCTTTGAGTTGTTGAGGTAAAGTTGGAGGAAAAAAAATAAAACTCAGATGAAAGAAATAAAATCTTTCCATTAAATAGATCTGAGGAAAATTAATGTACTTTGATAATGAAAAAACACTTGTGCATTGCCTCTGTTACTTATTTCAGTCATTGAACTTGAGTCACTTAAATCACCTGCTAAAATGAATTGAAAATACATTCATTGAGTTGAGTGATAAAGCTCATCACCTTTTGTCACATAGACTTAGTGAATTTTGAAAAAAGTTAAAAATAAAATGCTTTATGTTAGGTTTTTATTTATTTATGTTATATTTGCTTTGTACAGTGATTTATACATTGCTTAAATAAAAAGGAGAAGAGCACACTAGTAATAGGAAAGATAAGGCAGAAACAATTGAGGGGCAATGAGAGAGAGACAGTTCAGTGAGGACAGGCATCTTCCATGATATTGTATATAACAGATAAGATGAAACTGTAACTTAATGACTAAAGGTTCTAGAGAGCTTCAAATCAATTTTAAAAAGAGTGTGCAGACTACACATTTGTAAGATCAAAGAGTTGCAGTTGAATTTACTCTAAAACGAATTCATATTTTGGTGGCCTACTTTTGAAATAAATAATCTAATTTTATTTTGGTTATGTTGTTATTTTTTTCCAAAATCAAAACCTCAAAATCAACTTATCACTCTGTCACATTCTAATATGTTTTATAGTGGACCATTATGACTAACTGATTGATCATTGGATTCTATCAATTGAGATTTTATTTTATTATAATGTTCAGAATATGTGTTTTCAGATTGACTTTTCTAAAAGCTATTGCATAGGAATATTGGTAAGATCAAGAAAATGAAAGTGAATCACCAACATTTATATGTTGTCCTTATCATTCTGCAGATTCTATACAAGCTAATCAGTAAATCTAACAAATGTAATGTTGAGTAACCCATTTTGATAATCTAAAATGTAATTATTATGAGTGCTTATAGACTTAGCATATAATAAGAATTTTTTAAAAAAGAATTTGATCAAACTCTTTCCCTTAAAGTGACTAGATTAGCATTTATGAAATAAAGTTAAGTGAAATGACCTTGCTAAAGAGCTGAATTAACAATGCCAACATGCATCAGAAGGAGATGATGGGAAACTCCTCTGCAAACTTCTTGGAAGAGAGCAAGGTTGACGGTATTAAATTAATGGTGGTAATGAATTCAAGGGGATGCATGTGCTGGTCTATATCCTCACTGATTACTATCATGTGTGTCAAGATTAATTACTGGGTCAAGTTCTGAGGCAGCCAGTCTCCAAGATGGAACCCACTGACCTCCATTCCCTGGTATTCACAGTATGTGTGTGTGGGCTTTTCCCACATTGCACCAGGGTTGGTGTATGCAACCAATAGAATCCAGTGGGAATGATGAATCATTTGCATATGTGGGTTATAAAAGGTACCATGACTTCTCTTTCTTTGGCTCCTTTTGTGTCACAGTGAATGCTCATTAAGCCAACAACTTCATGAGTATTATCCACCTTGCAAGTGGCTCCTCTGGCCAAGCCTTTGGATAATTGCAATTATAGGAAAAGTTGGCTGCAACCTCAAGAAGAGACTCCAATTTCAAGCCACTCAGCTATTCTGTTTGACTACTGACCCAAAATATTGCATTACTTAATTTCTTTTTCTTTTAAGTTTTCATTTTTTAAACCTAATGATAGATAACTAATACTGGACCAAGTACTATTTAGCTTTTGATATTAACTGGTGTATCTAGCTAAAAATTCAACTTGACCACATTGGTTTCTACCCCTGCTAAATCTACTATGGTCAAAGATGATTTCACTAGTGATTAGAAAGGCATTCTTTTGGTTGCTGTGATCTACAGTGAGCCAAATATAATCATTGTCCACCTAGATCGTGACGGTAATTACCATCCACGGGGACGATTTTTAACAGAAGGCAGATAATTGAGGGAAATTGAAGATCTTTTAAAAGGTTTTCATATACATTTCCAAATTAGTACGACAATAAAACAACATCTCAATAATACGTTCACTTATTTGGAACCAAGTTTTCCTGAGGTGCTTCATGAAATGCTGCTCAAATCAGACATTGTATTTTTTCATCCTCAAATAATTCTACAACATAAGTGATATTGCTCTTATTACTGACATGGGTAAGGCAAACTAAAATATGATTGAGAATTATTGGGGGATTTTGTAGAAAACTAATTTAGTAGGAACACAAGGTTTTGCATTCTGAATGTCCTCCCCAGTAGTGCTTATTCTGTTGGCCCTAAAACCAGTTTTCTGATAAATGAATCAACAGTAAACAATTTAGTGAGATTTCAGAGGGTCAGCCTTGTTCCAGAACTTTGTGTACATTTCTCTTCAAAATTTTCCCATGAATTTGAATGTTACTGTCCCTGTTTTCTAAATGGATAAAAACCCGAGGATTGGAGATAGTGAACATTTTGAAATTAATTTCAGAAAATTTTTTCAAGAGAATAAGGTTATTCGATAAGAAGTTGAGTCATAATCTGAATCCAAGTCATTATAAGGGCAAATATCACATTCTTTCTACTACATCAACCATAGCAAGAGCAGTTAATTTTCAAGAATGTTTTGGAACAATTTGTAATGTTTAAGATAAAATAAAATAAAGTCACAGTGACACTTAGTTTAGGCCAACCTCTGCTTCTATCTAATAATGTATACGAAGGGCCTGTTTTGATAAAATATTTTGGGGAATCCCTGAGAAATGTTTTCATTTCTAACTACTGTATCATTTAAAATGGGATAGGGGATAGTCATTGTGAATTTTTCTCAAAACGACACTCACACTAAAAGAAAAAAAAAAAATCCACCAATACATTATTTGCATGAGGATACCAGCTGGGGAGAAGGGAACATACGCTTGCATTCAGGAAGATCGTAATAGGATGCAAAAAGGGACCATCTGTTTTTTCTTTTTGTTCTTGTTTAAGAACAGCTTGTGTTTGCAACTCACAATTTAAAACATGGTAATAACCTACAAGACTTTGTGAAGCTTGAATCATACCCTTTTTTTTTCTCATTTTCTCCTACTAAATTTGTTCACTCTGCATTTGCAGAAAGCAGAATGCAAAGAGGACATTTGCATGTTGCAACTTGGATAATAAAATTCTCTTGATCATGGCCAGAGTCTGCCTTTTGTGTGTTTTCTGAGCATTCTGGGATCCTAAAATGAAACCCCGCCAATATGAGTCAAATGTAATGCACAGCTTAGCTGTACGAAATCCCCTAAGCTAGTGCTGTGTTTCTGCACACCTCTTGCTCCTCAGACACAGAGCGGCATTCCTCCGACCCTGCTTTATCTGCAGCCGCACCTGGTAAGGACTTGGAAATTGTTTCTGGAGAAAGAATTGCAGTTTTATATGTTTACTTTTCTCATTAGTATTCATCTCTGAGGCTTTGATGTGCGTCTCTTTCCCTGTTGCAATTTTTAAAATTCAGACCTTAGCAGTCCTTAAGAGCCAAATAGGGCAGGAGCTTCCTACTGTCTGTCAAGAGGAAGATGGAAAGGGGCAGAGTTTGTAGTGGAAGAAGGACTTGAAGACCACATAGGACCAGCAACTAGAGATAATAGCAAAGTGAAAGATTAACTAGACCAAGAGACATCCTAGGTTCTCCACTTAGTAGTTCTGTGATTTCAGGTAAGTACTGGACTTTTGGGCCTCCAACCTCATATCTGTAACATGTGGATAATAATAAAATCCCCCTAGGTTTGTTGTAAGAGTTCAATGAGTTGATGATAAAATGCTTATTTGAACATAAGAAACCCTGACAGGAAGAGCCAAGACCCCGGATATAACAGTGGGTAACTCTTTGTTATGTTTCCCTGTGACATAAAACTCCCTCACTCCCACACAGCAATTACACACACATATGTATAAATATGATGTGATAAGAATAGTAAATATCTAAATTAATAAAAATGTATTATAGTGGAACACATACCGTTAATCATTCCCAAAATACTACTCCTTGCTTCAAGCACATTTCCCCCATTATTCTTATCACGTGCTGAAGCAGTTCTGTAAGTCCTCTTTCACGAGTGCCTGTAGTTGCACAGTGGTGGCTGCTTTTTTGTCTTGATTTTATTTAAAATTTACTTTCCTGACAATTTGACTTTGGGGAAGTTGCACTTTGCTATGTCCAGTAAGTAAGGTAGATGAACACACGCTCTAATATTTTTCCAAGTCTGCAGCAGCATTCAGCAGGTTTTTGGTCACAGTCAAGAAAGAAGACATTCAGAACTGTTTCAGAAAATGGGAAGAGGATGGGGGCAACATGTTAGAAGCAAGGGATAGTATTTTGAAAGACATTAATAGCTATATGTCTTGTAATATGACATATTTTTAAAATTTAAAAAAACATGTGTTTGATCATCCCTTGTATATATATTTCATATATATCTAACTATATATATATATATTTCATATATATATATAATTACACCCCAAATTTATAGCATACTTTTAAAGCAAGGATTGCAGCTGTGTCAGTATTTCTCAGATTTCTCCCATTGACATTTTGGGCAGATACATCCGTTGTTGTTGGTCCTGTCCTGCCCATTCTATTTACATGGAGTGGAGCACATTTTGTACATGTCCTGGCCTTTTCACACTAGATTCTTTCCCAGCTCAGAAATATCTCCACTTATTGCCAAATATTTCCTGGGAGTCTGAATCTCATGACTGTGAGGGCAACCAATCACGCCCAGTTTTAAAACCCGTAGAATCTGTGATCCTAAGTTTGGGTAGGGAGAAAATCAAGAATTCACAGACATCTTTGGACATCGCAGAGGAAAATGTCTGCTGTAGTATTTACACCTAGGCTCCAAGAATCAGATTCAAACTTTACTCTCTGTGTGTATGCCTAGCAATGCCGATAAGCTAAGCTTATTTCACATGAATCATTACAAACTCATTAAGCATCAATTTTCTCTCTTTGTATGAACTTTCTTTAAATTAAGATATTATCTTCTTAATAAGTGGTGAGTGGAATCACTCGGCTATGTAGACCAGGTGAGTGGATGTCATAAGACCAGAGAGTCTTAGAAAAATTGTGCAGCTTAAAATTATTTTTGTAGTGATTTTAAAAGTTGATTTATTGGTACATTTTGTACATACAATATGATCACATTTAATACTGAGAATTTGTACCTGTCCCTGACATATCTTGATTCTTAGTTTACCTCTTTCCCTTGTCTTCCCTACAACCCATGCTCCCAATATGCATGTTTGATTTTTACAATATTTTAGAAACAAAACTTTTACATAGGAGGGTATTGAGGGAGAAATGGGATAAAATAAAATAAAATTTATTTTTAAAATAATGAAAGAAAAATGTAAAAAACTTTATGTTTTAAGAGTGCATCTTGGAAGTGGCTCTAGATTCCATATCAGTTTGTGACTGTCAGTCTGGGATTTGCTAGATTTTTTCTAAAAAGTTCATTTTAAAATCAACTTTCATGGTTCCATTTCTTAATATTTTTTATAATTCCTGGTTAATTGTATCTTTCTAAGTAGCAAGCTGAATTTTCTTCAAGTTCACCAGTAGTTGATGCAAAATTTAATTTTTTAGACATTCAAATGTGTCATGCTTGGCCTGCTAAACACTACACAGACTTGTGGTAAAGACAATATGATATCATCCTACTTTGATTTCACGTCTCAGTTTCGGCAAACACGGGAGTAACAAATGAAGTATAAGAACACCAGGAAAGACCCAGCAAGGCCTGGAGACAAGATGGCACCATCTCATGCCAGGTTCCCGGCCTGGGTGCAGCCTGCTGAGGGGCTGGAGACCAGGCTCAGGCTTGATCAGGAAAGGGTGGGGTGGGCTTCTCTAGAAAGGAACTAAGAGAAGGTCCATGGACTGCTGCCTGGACGATGACTCAGAAAGGTTAGGACTGAGCGAAATAGGAAACCACAGTCTACGCCAGGAAAGGAAGAATTGAACAAAATCATTCCTGACTCACTGGCCAGATGTGGGCACCCTTCCGGTCTCTATCGCTCTGGAATCTCAAATTACCATTAAAAGATTAATACTACATTAAGGATTTAGGGATTCATGGGGGAATAATACAACAATTTTTCCTCTCTCTATGTGTATGTATAGTGTAATCACAAAGAGAAGGTTGAAAGACAAATGTAAATACAAAATTATACATTCCACTGATAGTTTTTGCACACACATGTGTAGCAGGCACAGACATTAAAGTTACATTGGTTTGAAACAAGTACTAGAAGTTATCTATTACAAAAATGAAAAATAAGCAGAATAATGAGGCTCCTCTGGTAAAAACCAGAGTAAGGCAACAAGAGCTCCTTGAGTGTGTGATGTGTCGTATATGCTTTGTGATGATTTCTTGCCATTGTAAAGCTCATTTTTTAAGGTTTCTTTAAGAAACACAGAAAGACAAGTAGAGAAAGTAGATAGTTAAGAAGGTTGAGACTAGAAAATTAAAAAAGCAATACCTAAAGAGAAATGTAGCAATCTTAGAGGTAAGAAGCACAAACATTTGAAGATGTTCAGTAAATGGCTGACTTTTACAGTGGACATTGAAGAAAGCTACTGGAATGGTTGATATGACACTGAGGTTTTCCAAGGTATAGAGCGAAGGGCTTTAAAACTATAAAGATCAGTAATGTTCGATGACAATGGAAAGATTTCAATCTCAGCATACATAGATGTTAAAGGATAATATTAATAAACATGACAAAACCATGATTCATATACCAACATAAAATGAACAGAGGTTACAGATTTGATTAGACTCACTATTAATGAAGCAATCTGTGCCAAAGATTTGATGTAACTCATTATTAATTAGGAAGTCCTTAAAAATGTTTCAACTGTCTAAACAAGTTAAGGTCAAGTTATGTCCACTAAAAACATCGAAATGCATTTACAAATAGGGGCAAAACATACTTTTCTATTCGATCAACAACAATTATATGGAATCTGCATGGATCAGGATTTTCTGTCAATGAACACAAGTTATTTTGCAATGCTGTCAGTATTTAAAGCAGTCAAGTTGTAAGTCAGCTCTGTGGCAATGAAAGGTTGGACTCAACCAACCCAGAACAGTGTATTCAAATGGCAGAACTGAACTGGTTGGCTACCTGTTTTGTACATACAACTCATTTGAACAGGCCACGCCCACACGTGCTGTCCACTGCTGTGTCCAGAGACGACATGACTCACAGAACCAAAACTTTGGCCAACTTGTCCCTCTAGCTCAAGGTAGCCAATTCTTGCTCCAAACGTTCTTTTTCTAGGACACATTTTTCTCTACACAAAGAGTAAATTTTTGGAATGAAGAAAAAGATGGATGAAATGGAAAAGAAGCAATATTTAAACAGGAAATTTAATGCTGTTTTTCTAGAATTAAGAGACTAGTCTTCAAACTAGTACTTCACTATGAATACAAATGCATAAAGATATACCCCAAACTCACTAGAGATAAGCTATGGGACATTAACAAAAGCAGAACAAAAGTAAGAGAAGGGAAGAAAATAAGAAAAAGTAAAGGGGGAACTATTAAATCCTGGAGAATGAATTTTGAATTGGAAGTAACATGGAAAATATTTTCATACATATTCTGACTTAACAATTGTTCTAGGAGCTGGTACTAATTGTAATACCAGCCTTTACCAGTGAAGAATTTAAGATCAACATTCCATTTCTGGTAAGTGGTAGAGTTGTTTGAATCAAGACACACATTTGAGGGTTCTAGTTCTTTTCTACAGTGAAGGGACAGATTTTTAAAGGGAAATGCCTGATTCTCAATTGCAGTATGTAGAGCCAGAAGCTTGCATGTCAGGTTGTGAAGAGAAGGTGGCAATGAAGAAAGAGCCCATGCAGACTTTGGCAGCCAGGAACCTGCCAGCGATCTTAGGATCGGACAAGGGCCAGTACAGCTATTCCCTCTCTGGAAGATGTGAGGGGCATTGGAGACAGCACTGAACATCATGATGCTCAGGCTCTGAAGAATGCACCAAGACTTTGGGTTATTCAAAGAAAAAGGAGAAGATTTGAAAACAAACAGAGGATGAATGACAACCTGATCTGAAGTTTCAAAAAGCTTCAGGGTTGCAATGTGAAGACTAGGTTGGAGTGGGGACAGTACGGGCATCGGGACACTAATTAGAAAGATGCTGACAGGCAACAGCTAAGATGATGTGCTCCAAGGAAACTGCTGACCAACTAGCCACAAGAACTTGTGGTATTTTCACATTCGAACAAGAAGTCCTGTGGCATGGGTGAGACTGTTTTCACGTGTGGTCTTGGCTCTGTCTTTGATTTGTTCTTTGCTTTGTATTTCAGAATGTGTGGCCTTATAATGGGATGGAATGAACTTCTATTTTTCAAGGTGGCTTGGTTCCCAAGGTGTTTGAACATGATGCCGTGGTTTAGTAGCTTTGTTTTCCACGCAGATGGGTTTTGTGCTTATTCTCACTATTATAGCACCTTTCTCACTGAATTTCATTGTTCAAGGCTCTTGCACCTGTCCAGCTAATGGGAATCGACCCCTGGAGAATGAAGATCTTGTCGAATTTCCCTCTGCATCCTCACTGCCTAAAGCAGCTGGCCAAAAATAGCCACTCAATAAAAGATGTTGAATAAATGAATGAGATTCAATTAAGTGAAACAGATCATTTTCTTCTGCCAATTTTAGTAGCTCCCTTCATTTACATTTTTCTAGACTTATGCTAATTCCCAAGTGCCTCAGGAATTAAAAGCTTTCTGCAATAAGCCTATCATTCATTTAGACCATTGGTATTCCTTCCATATAGTTACATTATGTTTTGAATAACGTAAATACACTTGAATTATGTTACCAACATTACCTGAAACTGCAATGCTCATTTGACAATGATTCAGCCCATGACATGTCATATTGTGAACTCTTGGATGTGACTTCTTCTTTATATTTTCTTCCTATGACCTGGAGAATACTTCTCTGAGCCTCAATTTCCTTGTCTGTAATATAGAGCTGATATTTTTCCACTTTAGTTTATAAGGATTGAGATAATACAAATGATGCTCATCCACATACTGGGTAGAAAGGTAACAAATCTCCTGACTTTTTTATATTTCCACCTCTATTGTTGCTTTGCTCTGTGCTTCCCAATCATGCCAATGAATTATCTATCTGGCTGTGATTCCTTTTGAATTTTCAGGCAAAATTACTGAATCTCTTCTAATATTTGCTCAGATTTCTCCTTTCTGCATCAAGATAAAGTGAAATCGGAAGGCTTACTACTTACTATTTCCTAAATATTTTTATTCAGATACATCCCCAAATATTTCTTTAAGGGAGAGCAATAGAAGTCCTCTAATTTTTCTAGCCTATCCATTGTGACCTTTGTCCCGCGCTGCGTAGAAATCTGCAGATGGTGTGGAACTCCCTGCCTCTTCTGTCCTGTCCCATCAGATGTGCTAATATCCACAGAAACTGGGCAGAACCACTGTGGTGATGAGCTGGAAACGATAACGCCTTTTATCCCAGGCGTGGCTATATGAGGCTGGCAGTTCTGAATTTGGCATTGGTACATGGGTCCATTATTCCCTTCTCCTCTTATTTCCTCTCCTCCACTGTCTATGGACTTTAATCGCACACTTTGCAAGATTCTCTACGTTCCCAGTGCAATTTTAATAAGCTATTATGTTGAGTCCTAGGTGAGCATTTCTTGTATTCAAATTCCCAGTAGCAATTTTGTGAACTTTGGCTGCTTTCAATTGTCAGATGAAATGCATTTTAAGGTACACATTTTAATAAAGTGATGCCCTCCCTTGGGTGGTGAGAGCAGGTGGAAACGAACACATTAGCAGCCCTTGTCTCTGTCCCCAGATCTCAACCACTTTGTGTGGTACATTATCTAGCTTTGTATTCAGAGTGTCATATTAAGGAGTTGGAAGGGCCCTTTCCCCTTAAATTAGAATTCGGGCGCCTTATTTTTCTGAATTCCCTTGGAATTTGTGTCTCTAACCAACATTATCTCTTAGACTTAAACAAGGCAGAGGAAAAGAAGCCCTTGTATATCCAGGTAAACACTGACGCTCTGACAGATTTGCTAATTGAACTTAAGAGCTTCTCAAAATTGAATGTGTAAATGGCACCCTGGGAAAATCTGTTAAAAATGTGGCTTGTGATTCAGTGGCCAGAATATCGAGTTCTGTGTGTCCAGATCATCAACTCCAAAGCTGTGACGTTGCGCTGATGGCTTTAGCTCTAATGCACCTGTAAAGGCTCCTCCCACACTCCTCCCTCTGCCTTCTCTGATTTTCTCCCAGACACAATGCCACTCACAGGACAAGAAAAGATGACCTGATTAGAGAACTGTCTTAGTTTTGTCAAACCAAACCTGCTGCCACCCACATGGGTGACATCAGCAGACATTTGTTGTCTACATTTGAAAGTTAGATGTTTGAAACTGAAGTGGCATCAGGACTGTGTGCTTCCCAGAGCTCTTGGGAGATTTTGTTCCTTGCTCATTCCAGCTACAACTTTATAGAAAAGACTCTACGTCAGGGTCATATTTACTCATCCCGGCATTAGGATAGAGACATATCTTTTGGAAGGGCACCAAATTGTCGATGGTCTGAATTATAATGACATTCAAAATGTTCCACCTAACCCAGAAATATTGTGATTCTAAATAGAAAAATACTAGTTTTAGTAGCACTATTATAGAGTGATGATGTCTTTGGCCCTTAGATGGCAAAAGATGGTCTGTGGAAGACTTCCCGCTGTTAACATCTCTAGGGGAGAAAGAAGAGGACTTGGTGTGTTAGGATGTGTTAAATTCAGGGAATAAAGTAAATGAAGAGGAAGGTAGAAGTCAGGCCAAAAGCCAAAGGCAGCAGCAACCACAATAATGCTAAATTAATTGAGTATATGGCTTTTACCACAAGAGTCAACCTGAGTCTCTGTTACATCTTCCCTGATTGTATAGGATGTACAAGTTACCTGAGCTTCTAAGTCAGTAAGGCTGGGTGTGTGTGTCCAGTTTCTGATGTCCAGATAGCTCCCTGATGACCATGCTGTGAGCAGAAAAGCCTTGGGCTGCTCTTCAGGAAGAAGTAAGTCTTTGATGGACTGAGTGTGTGTTGCTGGAAAGTAAAAGCATCACACGTATGAGGACCTGGAGAAGGTGCATGTCTGGTGTCTCTGCAGGCTCACACCAAAATTCACATTTGACTTTCCTGGAGTTGGAATTTCTATATAAAATTTCCATATTGATCAATTTGAGCCTTTAAGCTATAAAAGCATAGAATAGCTGACCAAATTTTATATATATATATATTTTATATATAAAAATATATAATATATATAATATATAATATAATATATATTTATATATATTTTTATATTTTAGATATATACTATAGATATATAGTATCTCTCTCTCTCTCTCTATATATATATATATATATATATATATGCAATGTAATTGTCATTGTTTAGTCTCTGGTAGATGAGTCATTTGTCAGTTATGTTGAACAAGTCTATTACTCCTTTTGTATCAAATAGTAATTATGAAAAACATTAGCAGGAATAAACTGAAGAAAAAAAAAGGTCAGTAATTCAGTGTCAAGTGTCAAACTCACATTTTGTTTTCCACAGCACTTCAAATGGGTAGCTATTTAGAATGCACCATGTCAAGAGGGAAATGAGACATTCCAAGGGCTGTTAACTCCTCCACTAGAGACCTCGGAAGATCACTGCAGTGTTATTTAGCGTCAATGTTTGTACACTTCTGGGACAGAAGGGCAGATTCGCCACGCTTAGTGGTCCTCAAACTCACACTGGCTTTGCAAGTGGGGCTTCATGCCACTACAATGGTGCCTTATAAAATAAATGGTGACAGGAAAGAGGACAGAGTAGAGTAGCTGCTTTAAATATGCTATGTATCTAAAGAACTTTTCATTAGTGGAACTTGGAGTAACCATGGTATTATCAACTTATTTGTTTGCTTGTATGAAGTTAAATTGGTCATGATAATTAACAATCCACTGTTTGGCCGCGGGCAGAATCTGCAGCGTCCTATTGTGTGGAATCCTCTGAACGATGCTGGATCATCTGTAACTGGTGGAAACATAGAACTTGGGCGTCCCCAGAGAACATTGCTGCTCCTTTGCGCAAATGCTCTTGATCGTGAGATCTGCGCAAGCTGCAAACACTGAAGTAAATGCAGGCTCCCCAGGGCTGTGTAAGGAACTGCTGCGTGCGCTGCAGGAAAGACAGCAGCGAGGTTTGCAGCACTCTGTGGAAGGTAGAGGGCGGCGCAGCAGCATTTCACTGTAATGAGATAAAGAGAATACGATTTAACAGACAGGAGAGCCAGCACCGTCAGACAGCCAGACATTTCATGATAAAGCTTTATTCCGTGATGCGTAGAGCCATCAGAATGTTCCTGAAAAGCCCCGTGAAACTCTCCTGCCCACACCAGAGAAAGCTGTGAGAGCTCTAGAGGGACCCAGCTTTGGCATCTATGGCTGTATTTGTGAACTCTGGAAAAATGTTAGTGTGGCAGGGTTGGAGTAAATCTAGAATTTTGGCTTCCTTTTCTTGTCTTCCACTAGGGCTGATTCTCAGAGATATTTTTCTTTAAGGAAGTAAAGAGTAAAAATCAGAAACTGTAGCAGCAAACCCAGCATGTAGTCTGTGAAGATTTATGTAAATATTCAGGTAGGAAAAAGCTGAGTCAATGGATGTGGCCCTTTACCTGAGTGTTTTGCTCTGAACTGCCAGTTTCTAAGGCCTGATAACTACCCCTCATTGGAAGTGACCCCTGGAACGGATTTAAGAGGGATCTGAGGCTGCGGTGAGTCCCCCGGGAAACAGGGCCACCGTCAGTCTGCACTGTCTGCTTGGCTACTGGGAGGGAACACAGAGCCTTATATTTCATAAACGGCCATTGATGCTTTGTATTCATTCTTAGAGGGATTCCCATACTTGAATATTTATAAAGAAAATTACAAGAATTGTTTGAGGGTCCTTCAGTGATCTCTAATGAAGGGAAACAAAATTTACTTTATTAGACAAAACACAATACATCTGGGATACGTGGATCAAATGGGAAACAATGGAAGTGATTTTGACATGAGCAGTGGGTCATTCCCAGACACTCGCAAATCCTCAAATGTGAAAATCCCAGCAGAGCCCACAGGAGACTCTGAGACTGCAATAAGATGGTGAAGGATGACTTGCTCCTACCTGGGAATCCCAGCTGGGGGCCGCTGGGCCCTGAAAACCCTAATTCCTGTGCTCTCCATGGTGAGCAGAATGAACTCCGAGATGTCTGCTCCCAAAACTATGTGAAACTGAGTATATATTACAATATATGGCAGCGATTGGACTCACAACTGTAAAGAATGTGAACAAACTGAGCCTTCTCTTGTCCATAGGGCTGAGTTCTGAGAGACTGATGAGGTCTCACCCCTTCTGCGCTTCTCTTGAAAAGTGATTCCCATAACCCTCAGTCTACAAGATGACCTTGTACGGTACACATATGAATCCTTGTATTTCATCAGATATGTGTTTGCTGTAGTACCAGCACTCCAAATCACAAAAACATAAACTCAAACCAAAAAATGATTATATACTAAAATTAGCACATTAGTGACTGTCATGACAAAGTGCCCCCCATATATATATTTTTTTTAAAAAAAATTTTCTGCCGTTACTATATTATTAAAAATTTAGTATTTTAACATGACAAATTTATTATTTTGCCATTATAATTAATAGGAGTTCAAAAAAAAGTTTGACAAGTTAAAAGTCAAGGTATTGGGGAAGATGTGTTCTTTTTGGAAACTAGGGGAGGGGCGGTATTAACTTCCGGTCTTTTACAGCCTTTGGAGGTAGCCTGTGCTCCTCGGTTGGTAGCCCGTCCTCCTCGGTTGGTAGCCCGTCCTCCATCTTCAAAGTGTATGCTTTCTTCACTCGTCACATCTCCTTTCTCTGCTTTTCTCTAGGCTTATGGGAGCTCCCAATCCTCTGATTTGAGGGAGTATTCTGAGAAAAATGCCGGCACAGCGGCCTCACTTTTTCCCTGGCTCACAGTCCTAGTCCTTCCCCTGGACACCCTTCTTCACCTCTAAATGATTTTTCTACCTTCTCACTAGATTCTTATATCTTTGATTAATACTTTAACAAATTATGTAATGCTGCACGCTATTTAAAAAGATTCAGGTACAAGAAAATGCTTCCTACATTTGTTTAAATTAAACTTAAATCTGAGCTCCTTTCCTTCCAAGTGTTGAAACATTCAATCTGTGAACAACTTGGGGGCAGGAATGAATCTCTCAGTCTCTTAATGAATGAGTCTGGGTTTTTGGCACCTGCACTTGTATTTCCTCTCCCTCCTCCGTTAGTCTCTTCACTCAGTTTTCTCAGAACTCTGGGGCTTCGCTGTGATAATAAAGGGGTTTGGAGAAAAATGCATGTTTTACAACTGTTTAATTTATGCCCTGATTTGTGTGGAGTTGAAAATAGTCAAAGGGCTTGGACTCTTTTATGAAACCAGATGGTGAAAAGAATCGGAGGGTACTCCCAACAAAGTGTGACGGTCAGTTAATTTCTCTCTGTGTATATTATGATGTGCTGGAGATAACCCTTATGAATTTAATTTAGTGACCTTTTGCAGCTGTCAGGCCTTAATAATTTTTACCTGTTTTGATATTTTCCCCAATTGCTGAGGACATTGCAACATAAAAGGCCAGTGAATATGCATAAACCCAGTCTGTGATTCATGAGGATGGAGAAATACAAAAGGCAGCATGAATCCCAGGCCCCTTGGAGAGGTTGTAGTCTTGGGAGATAGTTTGAAAATAAACAGTGCTTTGATTTATTTTTAATCACACTAACCAATTATCTTGATAATTAAAACATCTTCAAAAGAATAATATATTTTTTCCCTTTTTACTAAGAGGAATAGCGATTTTAAAAAATCATGGAGAATCTCTATTGTTACTTGTATCCTTTGATTCTCATATCAAGCTCTTAATTTATGGAAAACCAGCATAATGGCAGAAGCATCGAGAAATTCTGTGCTTTTGAATGATTTCATGTTGAAAAACACATTGAGTTTTCTTTGATATAAAATAAACATAGAAATTAGTATGAAGAAGACACCAAAAACATTGCGTTTTTACTGCATGCTAAATGTTTTATAATTTTTTAAATATTTTGTAGAATGGTGCCATAGAGCATTGTGTACAAATGGTTTTCCTGGTGGATTGTCAGTCAAGATGGGAAAGTGTCTTATTTTCAGAATGATCATTTGGGTCTAGATTTCTCTACTGTGGTGAATAGCACTAATAAAAAGGACATTATTCTTTTCTACTAGTAAATTTCATCTTTATCTGAGAAAGATATTACATAGAAGTCAAGCTGCAAAAGGCCCATCCTGGGGTGGGAATATCATTTTCTGTGAAATAGCTACTTCCTGTTTCACACTTAGGACCTTATCTATGCTGCTATGTCAACAGTCAAGTTTGTTTGAAGAATAATCCAGGATTACTTCAATGTCTTGGCTAAAATATCACTTCTTCCCATCTCTCTTAAACATGAATCATTATTAAAACAATCAGGAAGTTAAGCCATGCTCCTTACTACAACTTATATTCCACGTGGAAACTAGGATATTCAGTTCTCCAAAATTCAAACTGTCTTGACCAAGTTGTAGATTATCTCGAACATTATTGGAGTAGATGACACTCTTGTCCCAGGAGAGTATATAATAACGTTCATTCATTCAGGGACATGTAACTGCAGCCAATGGAGAAGGATCAAAGACATACTTAAATGTCCCAGCTTTTCTTCGATTTCTACTCTCATTTCCCCTATGTATTACTTTTTCTTTTGTTCCCCCATCCTCTGTTTTTGTCCTGTGAAGGGACAGACCTTGATTATCTAACATATTACAATATTTGAAAATATTTTTTTTAGAATTTATTGTTCTGGTGTGTTGTAAAAATTTGCCTATGGAGAAGATGGGCAAAAACAGATGGATTCCTTGATCTTAAAATCCTGTTCAGGGTTGAACCCCTGGGTTTGTGCCTATGTTTCCCATCCCGTTAAAACCTTGCACCCGCTTTACTAGTCAGCTGGCACTCAAGGTCTCCCTGAGGTTCCACAACAGAATAAATATTATGGCTCCTGTGGCTAAAGGTCACAGCCCCCAACAACTTGTTTCTAATCAGGCCCTAACCCCAACAACCAGTCATGGGTAGCACCCCAATAATACAGACACCCTCCAGGAGTCCTGCCTCTGAGAACATCAGGCTTTTCAGGATACCCCAGATCCACTCTGTGGCCGCCCACCTGTGCCACTTAAATCCAGTTTTGATACTCAATTTTTCTCCTTTCAATTCCTTGATCTTAGTTTATAGATCTGTTATCCTTTAATTTCTATGTGAGCATAGAAGTAGACACGACTATAAAACAATAATGAAGTATTTTCTCAAATACAATTAGTTCAGTCTATTGACTTGCTTATTCATTTAAAAATGAATTTTTCAGCATCATATTTCATTCTTAGCTTTGATAGTTCATTTACAGCCTAGTGTAGATATATCTTCCCAAACTATTATTTCTCTTCTCGAACCATCTTTAAGGAATATGTTTCCCATGTTTTACTTCATTTTAATTAAATGTGTTATTTATATAAAAATTTAGTGGGACTAGCTTATAACAGGGCATTGTGAATAATTCAAGTAACATGGAAAAGCTCATTGAAATCCATAGGACTTCAAATGTTATAGTGGTTTTTGCCACTTATGATTATTATAATTCTCCCTTTCTATCAAAATTTGAACTTCTGAAGGAAGACACCATAGTATTTATCTTTGCATCTTCAGTATCTAGGCATTTTATTTATTGAATAACTATACCTACAAGTAATATCTACAATGAACATGAGAACATTCTTACTCAGGGATAATTATGAACAGCCCTGAATCTGAAAAGATAATATTGTTTTGAGCTTTCTGTGTTTCAGGTATATTTTCAAGTCCTTGCTTTAAAATGAGTTAATTCATTTATCTTCCAGTCAGTCTATCAGGTAGGAGCTATGATTATTCTCACATGTAAGTGGACATGCCACAGCTGGTAGGTGGCGGAGATGGGATTTACCTGGACCTTAGCTGCTGCACCCTATTGTTCCTACATAAGGCTGAGATGATTCTTTCCATGCTCTGACTCAATGGTGTCACAAATTCAGGAGAAATTCATGCAGAGTATCCACGAGAACATTCAAGTCCTTGGCATTCAGCCAATGAACCACATATCAAGAACATTTTTCTTTTTATTTGTACAAAAAGCAGAAACACACACACACACACAAACATTTGTGTTTGGCCTCTCATAAACACACTCAAGCCACATCCACCTCACACACTTACCCTCTCCCTGCAAGGTCCTAGAACAGTTCTGGGTGGTACATGTACATAGTCAGAGAATGAGTCGACTCAGGACAAATCCTACATCAGAGGGTCTTTGCCCTCAGTTTACCTGTATGTCCATGGAGTGACCAGACGTGCCACCCTGAGAGGTCTCATTCAGCTAACTCCTCTTGCGTGCACAGGGACACAACTGCAGTGTTATATGAAACCAAAGGAGATGCCCAGCCTGGAAGTCTTATCTAAGGTATTATGCTCTGGATAAAGTACCCCAGAAGTTCATGTGTTGAGTTTTTATTCCCCACAGTGGAGGTCCTGGGAGGTGCTGGAATCTTAAGGAAGTGGGGCCTAGTGAACGACTGTTAGGGATTCAGCTCTTCCTTTTGCTTCCCGGCTGTGATGTGAGCATTTGCATTGTCCCATGTGCCTGATGTTCTGTTCTGTCACAGGACAGGTCCGGTGCAATGGAGTCCACCCATTGTGCACTCCAGCTTTCCAAACTCTAAGCCTAAGCAAACCTTTCTCTTTATAAGTTAACTCAGAAATTTTGCTATGGTGATGGAAAGCTCATTAACAAAAAGGTTGTCATTGTGCGTAGGTCTTCAATCATTAATTCAGTGTACAATCGAGTACTTTGCATCTGCTGCATATCTGGTACTCTTCCAGGGCTGAGGACATAAGAGAGAATAAGCAAAGTCATAGACTTCTTGTTGCACGCACTCTAAAGGACACACTCAAAAGACAGGCAAAAAGCTCAGTGTCTGACCTATGCAGCGATCTGTTTTCTCATTTTGAATAGGAAGACTTCTCCAACTGTAAGTCAGTCTCCAATCCTGACTGTGTCTACACCTGGAGCAGCACTTAGGTATGTTTATTTATCTGATCTATTGGAGAAATATAGATTCCTGGTCATCAGGAACTACACAGGATACTATATCATAGTGAGATTATGATAACTAGAAAATAACAAAGTCCCCTCCCCATTGCTCTCTGTGTCTTCTCAGGGACATTTTCTAGAATACATCTTTCAAACATGTAGTGTCATTTATGAATTCACTTAAATGATTCCCTCCTTTGTCTAGTGATAAGCCAGGATTGAGTGGGGATGAGAGTTCTAGTAAGATGAATAAAAACTAATTGAAATTTTGGCTTAAGATCCTCAGGGAGTAGGTATTTACAGGGGGATTCTGGGTAAGGACTCATTGAATTGTGCTAACTGAAGGGCAGAAAAGAGACAAGGCTGGCAGCAGCCATGAAAGGGTGCTGGTCTCCTGTCCTCACGCTGGAAAACAAGCGATCAGAAGCTGGAGGGTCCTTCAGCAGGACCCTGCCGTCATTCATGGCGCTTTCAAGATTTGTCAAAATGTTTTCTTTTTAAATTCTTTCTGAAGTGATGAATGGATTTTTTTTCTTATAAAATCATTAAATGTTTTAAATGGCCATGTGGAATAGAAAAATAGTATAGTCCTTGGGCATAAATGATTTTCAATTTTATACAGAGAAGTCTCTTATATCCTGACACACGGAAAAATGAATGATTCTGAATAGCACATGGAATTGTGCTGTAGGGTTGCTAGGAGCTCTGTGGAACTTGTAACCAACCCAAACAATTTTATCAGCTCCACAACAGTACACAAATCAATAATAAAGAGGTGATTCAGTGGCCAGTCCAAATCTAAATGGCAGTGGCCTTCTAAACAAATAGTCCAATCAAAGTGGCATTGCTACTACTTTGAGACAATAAATATTAGCTCTGTCTCTGCTTAACTGCATCAAGTGCCATATACTGTCCCGCTGTCACCTCAGAAAACCTCCAAAGGCAGGAGAAAGAGACCTCCTAAGATCTTTCTTCTGTTGTGGCTTAAAGTTTTCTTGAAGTTCACGTTACTGCACATGTGCCACTGTTTAGAAGCCCACCATCGATAGAATCTTGGCTCTTCTAATCTGAGAGAAGAGTTTTCATTCCTCCACATCACGTGAGGTTTCTTATCTATTAGTTTAGCCAGTGATGCATATCCTGAGAAAGAATAACTTAATTTTGTTCCTTTCACTCAATTACATTTTCCTTTCATCTCAGCTTCCATCCGTCAGTAGCAAGCATTCTATTTCCCTCTTTCTTCTTGACTTCAATAAAAGCAATTATAAAGACATGTACCGAATTGAACCACAGGGCTGTTGGAGTGACTAAGTTGATTTACTAATCAGAATAAAATTAGTTATAAATACATACTATATAATATGAAAAATGAAATGAAATATTCTTATATTGGTATCTGTATATCTGCATATATCTATCTGTATCTGTCCATGTCTACATTTCACTGAGGGGGACAACCATTGCTCTGTACCCATAAAAACTTTCATTTCTGTTTTTAAAGGAAGGGTCTAGCTCTTTAGCCAGGCTGGCCTTGAATACACTCCTCTCACGTCTTTTCCTCAGTACTGGGATTATTGGCTTATTCTACCAGACTCAACTCATTAAGATATCTGTTGTATCACATTGTAATTCTTTTAGGGTTCCCCAAATGTCTTTTTAATAGTCATAAGGGAAATAGTTAACCTTTATATTTCTCCTACTGATAAATAACAGAGGTAAAATATCTGCTTCAATTTAGAAGTGTTAATCTTTATTTTCAAGAGTATATTCTTTCCTTGCTGCTACACGAAAAACATTTATCACTCATTTATTTATCACTCATTTTTTCATCATCACTATTTCAATTGCTAAGATAGAGAAATGACTAAAAATGTGGTTGGCTTACTATTAGGAATTGAGAGGGGAGGGAAACATATTAAGTACCTGGTTATAGAATTAAGCAAAATTAAAAAAATTCTTAAGAGAATATAAGTAACATCATACAAAGGTGAAGAAAAGGCAACTATTTTGAGGTTTGCCTAATAGTGGAAATCAGCAACAATTGCCAGGCAGTTTACATGACATTCTCTGCCATTGTAGAGACAGCCCCATTGTCCTGGCAACTGCAGCGATGTCACCCACAGAGAAGATATTGACTTTCTCTGACCCTGTTGTTTTGTTAAAAGCAAAATAAAAATAAAAACACACCTAACCTGAGCCACAATTTTTCTTGATTTTAAAGCTTGAATCTTCAAATTCTCTGAAACAGAATCCTAAGACATAGTACCAGGCATTTCAAACACACAAACACACACAATGAGTCACCAGAAAAATTCCTAACAATATGGCTTTGGGGAGAAACTCAAAGCCCACGTGGGGTGCTGGTGTTGGTCTAGTACTAGGTTATCACGATCTTACCGACATGTTTTTCCTACATAGATGGCTGGTTACTCAATGCATTTGATATGGGTCTGATTTTGTTGTCAGGAAACTTGTCATAAGTGTATTTTGATGACTTATTTTTTAAGGCAAGAAGAAAAAAATGTGCATTGAGGTAAGATTGAATTTTCATGCATTTTAAGACTAAGAATATTAACACCCAGTAGTTGTTGATATCTGCACTTCTCCAAGTGTTCTCTACCTCTTGCTATTTTCTATCTGACCTATCAGGCAACATAGCCAACCACCATTTAAACAAACTGTTTAAATGAGTTGATTGTGGACTATTCAGAGAAAAAAATCCTTCACTATGTCTAGAGTCAGAACTGCATAACAGTGCAGATTTCTACCCTGAGATGGAGGAAGAGCTTCGGGGTAGACAATATGCAAACTAACATTTACTATTAATGTGAATCACTAGCTCTGGCTGGTGACCTGTGGAAACCCTACCTGACTTCACTGTCCTGGACTGCACAGTCCTCTGCAGGGCTCAGTGTGAGGAAAGGGCAGTGAGCCCATGCTAACCTCACATAGAAGGCTTTCCCATGACTCCTGCCAACTCTAGAGAGCTTTAGGCTTTCTAACTAAACTGTTTATTTTGGAAAATAAATAAGCTGAATGACAAGTTTGGGAACAGGAAACTGTGCTACCTGAGGGTGGTGGGTAGAAATGCGAAATGTTTAAAAGCTCCAAGCTCCTCAATCAAATGGCCAAATATTGTGCAGAAGCTCTACACATTGTACAGAACTGGTCAGTCACGTGGCACAAGTGTTATTTTGATGGCTTTAAGCCCAGTTTCATGGTTTCTGAAGTCCTGAAATGAAGCTAAACTCTAGGTGCTGTATCACACAACTGCCAATAGCAATTATATGATATATGAGCACATATAATTTATAGTTTGCTTACAGAGGAGAAAGAAATCAAACTTTCAAGTCAGTTAAGAAGAAGGGAGAGTTAGAGTTTAAAGCATCTCCATGGTTCTCAGTGTTGCTGCACTGAGTTTCCTTTTGTGTGAACACTGGTTGGTTCATCTTTGGGACACTGGGGTTGCAAGGCCATGTGCCATTGATGAAGCACATCTTTTCTTTCTTTCTTTCTTTCTTTCTTTCTTTCTTTCTTTCTTTCTTTCTTTCTTTCTTTCTTTTTTTTTTAGACAGGGTCTCACTTTGTAGTTCAGGCTGGCCTTGAGGTCACCCTCAAACTCACATCATGGCAGTCCTCCTGTCTCTGCCTCCTGAGTGCTGGGATTACAAGCGTGAGCCACCACGCCCGGCACTGTGGTATGTGGTACAGATTGTTGCTGGGTGTGAGTCTCCACATCCAGTATTGTATGTGGTTATTGGGGAATCGTACCCAGGTCCTTGCGCTTGCAAGACAGGCACTGGAACCACTGAGCTAAATCCCCGGCCCAAAGCACAGCCTTTCTGCAAAAAGTGCTCATCCAGAGCAGTTCTGTAGCATCATTTTTCTGTTTAAATGATACTTATATTGTTATTAACAAGTAGACAAAGAAAAAAGAGAATAGTTCAAGCCATATAATTAGCAATGTGTAAATATAGATGTTGTACTTATGTCTTTCCAGCTCCATACATTCATCCAACTCCAAAGAAGTACCTGCTATGATAGTGGGCAGATCTGTGGAGGAAAAAATCCTCAGACTGGATAAAATGATTCCTGTATTTTTTTTTTTTAACCAGCTTGTTTAAATGATTACGGACATAGAGATTGGAAATGAGAAATAATCTTATATTTCTCTACTCTTAGGGAAGCATCTCACTATTTAAACCCTTTATGAAAGTAGCTTTTATTCTCTGAACAGAATGTACTAATAGGAATTGTAGTACCCTTTCCTTGTAAATATTATTGAGAAAGGAATATATTGCAATTTTAGCAAGAAAAGTAGGAGAACACCTTTAACATGTCTAAGAATGTTTAACTCTTTCATGTTCTTGACTCCTGAGCTTCTATTTCTGCACATGACTCCTTACTCTTCTATGAAGTAACTTAAAGTACAGTTTCTTTTTCAGGAGGTGATAATGAAATCTGCAATATGGATATTGTGATTTTTCTTGGGCACTTGGGGATCTCAGGGCCCCATCTGGACTGTTACAGTGGGTATCTTTGCATGTTGATTCTTAACTCAAAGATGGAAAAAACAAATGACAGTCCTCATTCCTCCCAGGTATGATGATTAACACTGACTACTTGGATATGAGATGCTGTTCCATTTTGTACCCTTCTCAAGCCAAGTTCTTCAACTCTTCAATGAGTTTAATACAGTCCATAGTCTGTGATTAAATTCACAATTATGCAATGCAGACAGTAGTGGGGACATCAGGAGCCATCCTCGACATGCCCCTCCAAGTGGACCCCCCAGCCTGACCATGCAGCACACAGCAGTTCTCACAGCTGATGCTTCATGTGTTTCTGCATCTCACAGTGTGTCTGAGCACTTGGACCTCATAGACTTTCCTTCCAGCCATGCTAGAGAAGGAAACATCTCTCCCATGTGTCTGGGAGTAGAAATAACTTGATTTAAGAACAAGCAGAGGGGCTGGGGATTTAGCTCAGTGATTCTGGCACCTGTCTTGAAAGCACAAGGACATGGGTTCGATCCCTGGTTAACCATATACAATACTGGGTGTAAAGACTCACGCCCAGCAGCAATCAGTACCACATACCATAGTGCTGGGTGTGGTGGCTCAAGCCTGTAATCCCAGCACTCAGGAGGCAGAGGCAGGAGGGCTGCTGCGATGTGAGTTTGAAGCTGAGCTCAGGGCCAGCCTGAACTACAAAGCAAGACCCTGTCTCAACAAACAAACAAACAAACAAACAAACAAACAAACAACAAGCAGAAGGCAGGAAGAGCTCCATACACGGAAGAGTAAAATGCATGTGGGCACCAGGCACACACATATAAAATCCAGATGGGGCAAAGAAATGCAGAAGTATAGATTGCTGCCTCATCTTCCCACAACTGTTTTAATACTAAGATTGAAATGTCTCTCCTGATAGAAATAACACATAGTCAGAGGGAAGATTTCTGTTCTGTTGAGTTCATAGACTGAGGTTTGTAGCTTAAACATGATCATGAGTTTCTTAAATAATGCAGAAATGGAATGTGTATGAATGTGGCCCTATTGCTCAGGGGTGACCACTACCAAAGCATTCCTAAAGGGTACAAGTAGACACAGCCATTGCTGCAGGAATGTGCTTAGATCTGGATGACGTATCCCTGGACAGAGCTGCAAGGAGCCACCTTTGGCAAAACCGAATAACCTCCTTAACACTATATGTTCAATTTTTAGACATCAGACATTTTTAGACAACTTTTAGACTGTCAATTTTTGGACTTCAAGAAGTTGCTTACTTTAATTTGTCAGTTATGGAAAAGCTGAGCGCCAACAATTTCAATTATGAATAATATGTACTTTCTTTTTCCATAAAAGAAAGTTTGAAAACTTCAAAGTCAAAATGCCAGCTACAGTCAAGGCCACAAGGGTAAGAAAAATTATTCCTAGAAGACTAGATTCTTTGTGGGCCGGGGATATAGCTCAGTGGTTCCGGCACCTGTCTTGCAAGCGCAAGGATCTGGGTTCGATCCTCGGTAACCACATAACAATACTGGGTGTGGAGACTCACCCCAGCAGCAATCAGTACCACATACCATAGTGCTGGGCGTGGTGGCTCACACCTGTCATCCCAGCACTTGGGAGGCAGAGGCAGGAGGATTGCTGTGATGTTAGTTGGAGGCTGAACTTAGGGCCAGCCTGAACCACAAAAAAGAATAGATTCTTTGATAAAGAGCCTGAATTTTGGGAAACCTTTGAAAAATCAAAGATAATTAGTATATATTTCTAATTATTCAAATTATTAATTGATTCAGTTACAATCACAAGGTTCTAAGCCAAGAATGTTTAAAACTCCAAGTCAATTTTTCTCTAGTCACACCCTTTATTGTGAAGAGTTAGAGAAATGCTTTACTATTATTATTCTTTCCCTCTCGGAATCTATAAAGTGAAGTAATCTAAACTCAGGTGCACTTTGAGACATGTGCAAAGAACATTTCTTGCTATGGAAAACTGCTACATATTTCACTTTATCCAATGCTTTTACAGAGGGTGTGACTGTTAGATAAATGCTTGGTCAGTATTAGAGGTAATAAGGCAATTGCCTCTGTTTATTTTACTGCAAATATTAGGCTATCACATCATTTTGTTTATGGCCAAAGCTTTGACTTTGCTTTTGTCTTTAGCTTCCAGGGCTGATATATATCACATATTTCACATATATCACATATCTGAGAGGTATATAATATATCTCAGATTTATTTTCTTGAATTAGAGTGAATTTAAAAACCTACACCAGGTTTCTATCTTCGGTGTGCTGAATTGGTCTGAGTGTATCACAAAAAAACACACAGCAAATGTGTATTATGCATATTTATAATTATAAATTAATTTCTATTCTTATGAAGCTATGTATTTGTATCCATGTACAATAATGATAAGTATTTGTTATAATTGTCAACTTGAGTAGGAAAAGCCCACCTAAATGGGATAGCTTAGTTCTTGGTGAGATGAACGAATTCACTGAAGACAGAAGACCAAGTGACCAGCCTAGAACACAGAGACTTGTCTCCTGAATGGATTAAAAGGGAGACAAAGAAGGAAGGTGCTTCTGCTCCTTTGAAGAAGCTCCAGTGTTCACCTTCACCTTGGACACTGTCTCCTGGTTTCCACCGCAGACTCTTCAGCTTCCTGATACAGGTTCTCACAGACACTGAGGCCAGCTCTGGGTCTCTGGATCCTTCAGCTCTTCAGTGCATAGACACAGACAGCCTCTTGGCACGTTCCCCTGATCTCCTCCATATCTTAAAGGATCACCAGCAGCTGTGCAGACCCCTCAAAGGATGCAGATGGGGACTGACAGAGAGACTGACCGTGGTTAGAGAGAGCACAGCTCCTAACACACTGCCGGCCTAATCTGTTACACTGCCGGAGGAAGTGAGACGTTCCAGGGCATGAATAGAAAGATAGGAACTTTCCTTCAGGGTAGAGATACAGGGTCAATTATGAGAGGGAGAGTCTCTCAGACAAGGGAGAGCTATTATGTCCAGCAGAAGGATCTGAGTGGACCCCACCAGGCCCAGTGTGGACCCCAGAGAGGATGGGCTGCTTGAGTTCAGTACTGTGCCAAACAGCTTTTGCTTTGCAGTTTCCTCCTGATTTTAGGCAGCATAATGATTTGGATCTCGGACGTGGGACACAGACACCCACAAGGTGGGCAGTTTCCTCCGCTGTTACATGTAGACTTTACCTGAAGGCTGTGGAGACAGCTGACTGTGGACCAAAACCTCCAAAAGTGGGCGCTAAAATAAACTTTTTCTCCTTTATGTTTATTATCTCAGGTGTTTTGTCATGGCAATGAAAAGCTAATGTAGACAGAAAATTCGACTCCTATCCTAGGCCATCTGGAAGCATATTTAGAATAAAATGCAAAGAGTTTAGCATGCTGGTAATGGAGTAAAATTAAGAAAATGTCAGACATGGTCCACAGTAAAGAGTCTGATTTTATTTTTATGTCCAACAGGTGGTAGATTATACCCCTCTGCTTCCCTTTGTTTCTCTATACAAGTTCTAAAAGAAGCCCGAAATGCATTTTGTCAGAACCAAAAGAACGTCTAAACCTCCCCAGTACTGTGTGGCAGGAGCACTCAACCCGGCCTCATCTGAGTTTTAAGAGAAACCCAGGCTGGTTACTTTTTCCTGTTCTCTCCACTCTGTGATCTGCTTTCCCAGAGCTGTTATGTGAGTCGTACACCTTCCTACACCCTATTGATGGCACGGAGGTTAGCAGCCTTGATTCCTGAATCAGACTCTGTGTGGAGATCAGCACTGATTTTGCCAGGGGACCGTGACACGGTAGCTATCTTTAGGAAGGTTCAAATAAAATGGAAGGATCTATCACTGACATAGTCAGTGTTGTGTAATGTACCAGCACAAGGCAGACCCTTAAGGAAATATTCTAATAAGTATAATGTTTGCATTTGTTGATAGTCAATGATAATTTTTTGTTAATGTGCTGTGATTATATATGCTAATATCCTATGGTTATATGTTTTAATTTTTAAAGTTTCCTTTTGTCTCGCACACAGAAGGTGTTCACAATGGGAGGTGAGAGGACACTAGTGAATGTATCTGAGGCAAAGCCATTGCTTTATAAGAAGAGATTAGGTTGAGGTCAGAATTTCTTTACTTTGAAGCAGAATGAACACTTTTTTAAAGTTTTTTTTTTTTTTTTGAGACAGGGTCTCACTTTGTGGTTCAGGCTGGCCCTGAGCTCAGCCTCCAGCTCACATCACAGCAATCCTCCTGCCTCTGCCTCCCGAGTGCTGGGATTACAGGCGTGAGCCACCACGCCTGGCACTGTGGTATGTGGTACTGGTTGCTGATGGGCGTGAGTCTCCATGCCCAGTATTGTTATGTGGTTACCAGGGATCCAATCCAGGTCCTTGCACTTGCAAGACAGGCGCCGGAACCACTAAGCTAACTCTCCGCCCCAATGAACACTTTTTTAAGCATGAAAATCATATTCTGATGAGCTAATGATAGGATTTATAACTGAAGATGGGAAAAGGGAAACAACAATGACATTATGATATGTAGATTTGATTAAATATGAGTAGAAAGTAATAGAAAATGAGAGATGAGAGACTAGGACAATGATTCCAGGGGGTTATTAAGTGGAAGGATGGATTAAATTTGGAGGTTCCTACTAAGTGCATGCTGGGAGGTTGCTACTAAATGCATGCTGGGAGAAAAAACCATGAGAGAACACTGTGAAGAAAGCTGATGAACTTTCAAGGCCTATTCAGTCCAGAATTCTGTTCAGAATTCTCTGATGGGGGGATGACTCTACTCACACCAGACATCTCACTGCTGGGCTGGAAGCCATTTGCTTCCCCGGAAAGGTGCCTCACGACAGTCCCTCTACACAGATCGCTGTACGGTTGGAGAAGATAACAGAAAACACAAGACGGAGCTGAGGCTGAGCATGAGAAACTTTACTTATGGAACGAAGGGTCGTACTGTCCTACTCTGAGCCTGGAGAGTGCAAAGTAGGCACTGTTGTGATAGCTCTGTACAGGGCAATTAAATCTCCTTTGGTCAGACACTGATGTTTTTAGCATGGACAAAGAAAGTTACAGAGAAATGGTAGTTACTTACAAAGTGTTATGATAGACTTCAAGAATATGGTGAAAAGTATAGACAAAGAATGAGAATTTTTTCCCCCAAGAATATGCTCTCACAAGTAAAGGCAAAGGAAGGAATCTGGAGTAAAGGCTCTGAAGGAATTCAGTATGTTAGTCCCAAGGGAAACCTAACAATTTACTATTAATATTTATGTATCTTTGTAGAATGTACTCTATTTTGTAGGCTTTTGCCTCCCTAAATATATTTCATAGTAAAAGATACATGCTTATGCATATAGGAGGTGGAGAGTTGTAGAGAGGGTGGGGGAATGGGAAAAAAATGAGAAGCAAAATATATCCTGTACTGGTACAAACTCTCAGTGTTTGAATGCTATCATAATGTATATATAACATCTACCAATAAAATCAATTAAAAATACATGCACATGTTGACTAGGAATAAGCTAAGTGAGAATGTACAGAACATAGGCCTTTATTATATAGTCCATATGTGTATTTTATATCAGTATTATGCAGAACCTTGTTTTAACTTACAAAATTAGATTTAAAAAATTCTGATGGCATACAAGCTATGGAAAGTAATAGGATTGTATCAGAAATATCTATGTGCTGACCTCAAGCAAGACTCATGGGTGTGGAATCTGAATTTTTCCCAACTGTAGGGTAGGAAATTCTGTATTCAGATCAGTTAATGTAATTCTAGCTGTGTTCACATTTCAATACAAGTCAATGAGAGCACAAAACTGCTGTACTGGCTCTCACCAACTCAGGCACATGGGACTACACAATGAAAGATAATATGTGGCTCAACTAATACAAAATCACAATGAAAATTAGAAATTGCATAAGAATCTGATACACTGCAGAAGAAAGTCAGCAGATACTACCAAGG
>PVIR01021252.1:0-29605 GCA_004026965.1 Petromus typicus
TATGTTCACCCATACACCTATCACGTGTTTACAATGACTGTTCTCTCGACTTCTCACCCCCTCTTTTCTCCCACCCTCCAGCCTCCCTCCTTGTCTCTTGTAGGTGTTCTTCTCCTTTAGTATTTTTATTTTGTTAGTATCAACATGTGAGAGGATCCACTATTCGTCTTTTTGTTCTGATTTATTTTGCTTGATGTTTTCCACTTAAATCAATATTCCTATGAATGGTAGGACTTTATTATTCTTTCTGGATAAATAGTACTCCTGGTGTCCATATATTTCTCTTGGGAAGAATACGACAGTAAACATCATCCGAATATATGATCATGTCCTCCACGTGTCATGTTGGACACATTGCATCTTGGTTACCTCTTGTTTCCTTGGCTTTCAGAACTGATCCTTTTATATAACAGAGTCAAAGGCACGTGCTTAGTGGATGAACATCTGAAACTTTTTCTCTTTTGTATATTCGCTGTAGTCTCTAAATCTCACAGTAGAGCTTCCTGGAAATTCCACCTCAATTTATCCAAATTTTTTCCATCCACTTCAATTGATCTTTCTATAATTGAGACAAGCATTCTGATATGTTCCATACAACTTTCTTTCCTCATTGGAGCTCTCTTTCTTTACTCATGCTGCAGAGAGTAGTTAAGTTGCTATATCATCCTAAATATGAAAGGGGAAGACATGAGGAGGATGGACAGATTTTGCTTTATTTGTGCTCCCACCCAGACACCTACGTTTTGGTAAATGGAAGGGTTATGTCGCTCCTTTGACCCTGCTCCGTGTCTACACTCAGGTTAATCTGGACCGGAGGAGCAAGACACGGAAGATTTCTGGTTGGCAGGTTTTTCTCTTTCTCTGCTACACTGACCTAATCTTTTCTTCCATCCTCAGCCTGGCTCTCGGTTATCCGCACTAGAGGTGTCCCCATTCACCTTCAGTCTTCACAGTGCCCTGCGCTATGACTTCGACTTTCTTGTTTCTGGTCAGTACTTTCTATTGTGGAAATTGCACTAGAGCACAGCCTGGCCAGCTTCATTTCTAAACTTCTGTTTCTCAAAATGTACACAGCTGCACTGATTTAGAAAAATGTGGGGGCTGTGCGGAGAGCAATGACTGCGGGATCCCGCGCTTGACTTCTCCAAAGAGCTGGTACATGAAACTTCAGTATATGATAAATATATTTTGAAACATTAACTTTAGTAAGTTCAAAAACTTCTCTGGTATTTTATTTTATCTTTTAAATTCAAGTCTTTATTCGTACATTATGGATACACATCATCATTGCATTCAACATGGAGAGATTGTACTAGAATATGACAAGACTTGATTCTCATTTTCCCCCTTCCCCAACCCACCCTGCAACCCCTACCCTTATATACATAAGCTTTGTTTCCTTTTTTTCCCATTACTATCACATTCCTCCCCTCGTTATTTACTCCTACATCCTCTTTCCTTTTAAGTATTTTCTATTTCATAATAAATATATATACTAAAATTCATTTACATCTTCATTTTCTTGTGTCAGAGAAAAGATACAAACCTCACTGGATATTTATTAATGTGAAAACTACAAGACATTTATCTGTTTATTTTTCATTTGAAAATTTCTTTTTGAATTTGCTATAAACACCATTTGATTTTTTTTCAATATCTGTATTTCTAGTTGTGTAGCAATAACATTAGCTGTTTGTATATTACAAATAACTTCTGTTCATTTAAATTTTCTTGTTTGTTGGTTTTTACTTTTATTCAATTGTTTATTCATGAATAGCGTGCGTGTGTGTGTGTGTGTGTGTGTGTGTGTACAGTACACACAGACATGAAAAATTTCTATATAACATTAAAGTGATAATGTTTACATATTTTTCTCAATTAACCAATTATAAAACCATTCAAAATTCTTATTTTAATTTTTATTTCTCACAATTGTAGATTGCATAAATGATTCTCTGATTTATAAGTTATGTGCATCATCCTCATATTTTCATCTATTTTATACTGTTCAAATAGTTAATTAAATAGTTGATTAAACAGCCTTGCTTTGATAGACAATACTTTTTAACCTTTGGGCCTAAATACAATATCATACCATGTTCCATGCCAAGTTATCTCATTGAATTGTGTGCTGTATTATCATCGCATCTTGTTTTGAACATTAACACTCTGATTTATATTAATCAACATTGCTCTCGGCTCTGTTTTGTTCTGTTTCTCTATTCATATTTTTAATAAAACTACAGAGCATCCAAGTACTTCTTCATGCAAGAAACCTCAAAGTACTTCACTTTGTAAACCTCTCCAGGGTGTAATGTCAGATAACAATCACAGAATATTAAGATTCAGTATAAACACAACGTTATTGAACTTTCACTTCTACATTATGCTACTAAATGCCATGCTTACTAAATTCCACATTTTCTACATCCATAGTGTTGGTTGATTTTTCAAATAAACAATGCTATTTGTAGTTGTTGCTTTTCCAAGATCATCATTTTCTTTTCCAAACATCTGTGCAATGAGTTTCCTATAAATCTTAATTAGTTCCAGCCTTTAGATAATCAAGTTGCAAAAAGCAAAGTGCAGGCATTTGGCGAGAAAGCACTGGTTCCACAGTCTTCATGCAGGCTTCCTTCTCCATTGTCAAGTCCTGACATATCTGTAGTGACATGACAATCACTAGCCACACTCTTCCTCCTTTAATTCCCAAACCTCGTAAGCATGTTACACTGTGTATACACAATCATGAGGTTTTGGTGTCTGCAATTCTGCTCATGCTATTCATGACTCTAGAACATCATCAACTGCTCTGTGTATCTTCAATAAATATTAATTATCATCACTAATTAGAAATGTTGACACGTGCATTTCTAATTACAATAGAGGTTACATCTGAAGAGAAGATGGTTTCAGTTAATTAAATATCAGGGAATATTTTCACAAGATTGGAGACATTTGACAAAGCAATCAAATCCAAAGCATTTTGTGAAAGTTTTATGAGACATAAAATATTGGTCTAACTATTCTGAATTAGAAATATATCTTGCTTTCGAATGGGCTGCTTAATACCCTAGAGGCATGTGTGTTTTCCATTTCCAGAGTCTTCTATTAACCTATAGGCTGATTTAAGAGTTTAAATAAAAAAATTATTACCCATATAATTTGTTACATTAAGTGCATTTTTAAACATTAAATGTTCTCTGTGCTAACATATATCTAAAGGCATAAAGATAACAAAAACAAAATAGAAATAATTCAGAGGATGTGTAATTATAGGAGAAATAAAACTTCACTTCTTCCTTTGTATCCAGTCAAATGTCTTCCTGTGTTCTCATGAAATCTGTTCTGAGAGATCATACCATTTTCCTTAGTTCTGTCAGCTTAATCAGATTGTTGGTAATTCTTGACAATTGTGAAATATGTTGAAAAATAAGTCTTATATATCCTCTTGCTAAGTCCAAGATGGCTGGAAAGCTGAATCTTGAACACTGTTACCTAATTATTCAGACCTAATGGAATAATTTTATTCAGTCTACATGCAGTTGTATCATTGAATATCAATATTTTTTATTTTTTGAGACAAGGTCTCACTATATAGTTCAGGCTGGCCTTGAGCTCACTATGTAGCCCAGGCAAGCCTTAAACTCACAGCAATCCTCCTACCTCTGCCTTGCAGGTGCTGTAATTACAGGCATGAACCACCATGCCCGGCATTGTGGTGTGTGACACTGGGGATTGTGCTCAAGACCTTGCACTTTTGAGGCAGAAGCCATAACCACTGAGCTAAATTCCCAGCCCCTGAATTTCTCTTTTGACATCCCCAATTTAGGAATACCTGTTGTACAGGTATATCAGTTTACATTGCTCTGTGTAAGGAAGAGTAAAATGGTAGATTATTAGTCAGAATTGAATATTATATTACACATCTCTGAGCTTATCTGAAATTTACAAATTATCACTTAGCATGCATTTTTAAAAGTATCTCTAATTTTATTGTATTTTAAATTCTTAAAATGCCTTTGCATGAGTGTTTAAATGTCAGGATATTTTGAAACCAAAGTAACTAACAGTTTTTTGTTTTGTTTTGTTTTGTTTTTTTCTAATCTAAGCTTTCCTTTGAAAAATGCCTGCAGAAGGAAGGATCTTGACAGAAGGAGGGGAGATAGTTTCTTCCTCTGGACAGAGTATAAGTTAGTAGAGCATCTCATAATGATAATGCCTTTCTCTGGTGAAAGGAAAACTTATGTGAGGGCTTATACAATATTGGGTTTCCCATGTTTTGTGTTCTTGAGACTTAACTCAGACACTGTCTACTCAGAGTACACCTGGACATCTCACTTTCATTTTTGTTTGCCTTGAGTTACTGTGGGTGATGGGTTCAGGATAAGTTCTTGTGCATGACAAAAAGTCATGGACATGGCATGTGATGGTGGGGAAATGTGGAGAGGTTTATATATTTTATTTATTTATTTAAAACAGGGTCACACTTTTGTACTTCAGGATGGCCCTGAGCTCAGCCCTCGCACTCACAGCAATCCTCCTGCGTCTGCCTCCTGAGTGCTGGGATAACAAGCATGAGTCACCATGCCTGGCACTGTGGTATATGGTTCTGATTGCTGGTGAGCGTGAGCCACCACGCCCAGCAATATTATATGTGGTTACCAGGAATTGAACCCAGGCCCTCGCACTTGCAAGGCAGGCGCCGGAACCTCTGAGCTAAATCTTTTGCTCTTGAGAGAGGTTTATTAAGGCAACAGTGAACTCAGGATAAGTGGGCTTACACTTGCCAGAGGAAAATGACACAAACACTGGAGGCTGAGGTATACGGGTTTAAAATCTTGCCTGTGAGGAAGCTCTCATTGTGGGCTTCCGGAGCATGATTGACAATGAGATTGACAGAGTGCTGAGTCATGCCAGCTGTGTCTGTTGCTCATGTTCTTTCTGTATTCACTCTGATATAATTGGTGTCTGAGACACAATCACTATGCATAAACCCTCAGTAAACTCCAAGTAAAGGAAGTTTACTGTAGGTCATTCCAGCAGGTCTGGTATATGTGTATGAATTTGGAATTTTGGATTTTTCTAAGGCAGACTCAGGGAACTTTACTGTCCTTCTACCTGTCTCATTATGGTTAGCCATGGGACAGTGATTTGGAGGCAGTGACAGATTAGCTCTGGAATGTGGCTCAAGCTGAGGGGAGTACAGGGAGTGTTCCATTAGTGGGGGGCAGGGTGCAGCTTGTTATCCCCAACTATACTACATATATGAAGTTTAAGGGAAATGGGTGGAAAAGTAAAGCACATTTCATCTGCTTCGTAATGAGCTATAGAGCCCATTGTCTGGGATAAAGAGGATCATGTCTTCTCATGGCATCCATTCATTTGAAACTAGAATAGAATCTTACCTTACTAGATCTTGGCAGACAGTTACAATATATATATTCAATTCTGTTGAATAGATTTGATCAGAGAGTTAAAAAATATGAAATATTTTTTCTGGAACATAACAGTCTATAGAAAAAAATAATTACTAAACAGAATTTAAGGAAATAAAGATGCCTCTTCAAGAAAATAGCAACTCTAGAAATGATTTGGTATCTATGTTCATAGAATAAAATAAATGCTGTTAAAATAGCAATATGATCAACTTCTTTCATAAATCAAGAGTCACAGAAATGCAAGTTTTTACTTAATACAATGAACAATACTTATGACTTTATATTAGCATATTTTCTGGGTTTCTACAACTACAATACATCTTCAGATCAGCTTAGGGGCATTACAACATTGTGTTAGGAAGTATGAAATCCACCAGCATCTAAGATACAATGTATAACTTCAAATAGAGTATGATCTGGGTTATAAAATATTACATAATTATAATTGACTCTAATTAATATAAAATTAAAACTAAAGGAATACATATAGATGTTAATATGCTAGACACTAGGAAAATGTAGTGCTGCATATGAGCTGGAGAACTTCAAAAATTTCATGTGAAAAATGAAATACTCATTTATCTGAGATTGAATGAGATTAAACAGAAGGAAAGGTATGACTAAGAACACTGCCCTGTTTATGAGAATGAAACCTGTTGTTTTCAAGAGAATTTCAGCAGAGTTGAAAATATTGGGAAATATTGAAACAGTTACAAGATAAAAAATTTTTATTAAAAGATTAAATTGCAGGTTATGCTGATAGTATTAATTCATTTCTTTCTGTTTTCTTACAAGTATGAATTACAATTTTTCCTTCATATTCAAAACCATTAATTGTAATCTATAACTTGTATGTCGATATTTTTACTTATTTAAAGTAATTTTACAATCTATTTTCCAAATATCACAAATGTTTAAATTATATTAAACATTTACAAATTTTTTCTAATGCTTTTTAAGTTATCATTGTAATCTTATGAATTACAAATATTTTTGGTCAGAATAAAGATTATTTCTCTTCTAAAGTGCTCTATAGTATTTTTTTAAATTAGTGCTAATAAATCAAGAATAATTTTTAGAAATCATAACTACAAAGAAAATAATAATTATTTAAAGTTCTTTTTACAAAATTAATAGCAACATACTATACAACATGTATTTTGAATATTTTGACAATGAACAATCTTAAAAGAATATTCAAGGTTATTGTATAAATTAACAGTTCTTAAAAAGTAAAAGCAAAGTCTTATTTAGCTCTTCATTTGGGAAACTACCTTAACTTCTCTCTCTCTCTCTTTCTTTCTTTCTCTCTCTCTCTCCTTTTTTTTTTTCTTTTTGAGATAGCGTCTTGCTTTTGTAGTTCAGACTGGCACTGAGCTCACTACAGAGCCCAGGCAAGCCTCGAACTCACAGCAATACTCCTGCCTCTGCCTTCCTTCCGAGAGCTGGGATTACAGGTGTAATCCACCATGTTTAGCATTGTGGTATATGGTACTGATTAGTGATGGATGTGAGTCACCACACTTGTCATTGTGGTATGTGATTACTGGGGATCAAACTCAAGACCTTATGCAGTCACTGGAACCACAGAGATAAATCCTTGGCCCATTAACTTCTTCATAGATGCTAGAATTGAGTCTTAGTGATAGTCAAGAACCAACAGTTTGAATTCTCATAATATTCTGTAACATACAAAATGAGTAGTCAAGATCAATATTAGAATAGATTTAATCCTAGTTTCTGTAAATGCTTACATCAAATAAAAGTTGTTTTATACATGAAATAAGTGGTCTAAGTAAAATACATTATTTGTAAAATATCAATGTATTATTCTAGAGAATACTAGATATTTCACTAAAAGATGTCCATTCTCACAAATATATGATCCTTTAATCACACGCTTTAAAAAAATAGTACTGTTTTTATCTCATTTTTTAAAGCCTAAATATTGGCTTAGGATATTTTATTGCTTACAAAAAAAAAGGAGGAATTGAGAAGAAATTGATTTGTGACTCCATAGGTCTATTTTGAGAATAGTATTTCTCATAGCCTATAGTGGTAAGGAAAAGGAAACTGGGGTGGGGACAAGAAGGGAAAGAAAAAATTTGAAGGTAAAAGGGAAAAATGGAAACAAAGTTTATGTATATAAGAGGTGGAGGGTTGGAAGGGAGGTCAGAGGAATAGAAAAAATAAGAATCAAGATATATAACACACAAGAATAAATTCTCAGTGATTAGTGTGATCATATTGTATACTTAAAATGTACCAAGAAATTCAATTTAAAAAATAAAACAATTAGAAATATGCTGCTCCTTAAAAAAGCATTACCTTGCACAAAATAGTAAAATGCATTAATTTTTACAAAAATAAATTTATTATAACATATAGTCTTAGGAATTTTCCAGTTTTTCCAACCTAGGAACGATGCTTTAAGTACTTGTAAGATTATTATGACACTTTTCACCTGGTAGCTATGCGTAGAAATATGACTGCAAGTATGTAGTGAAATATCATGTACCTTGATTCTGGATGGAGTTGAAAATACAGAAAAAATAAATTCAAACATTTTTCTTAGAAAGATGCAGCTCCCCAGAAGAGTTAGATTTTGTTTTTCCAAAGAAAAAAATATTTGACTTTGAAATAAACATAACATCTATCTCATTTATTTATTAAAATTCCAGTTTTAATAAATATGTTGCTAATAAATTGTTGAAGAAGAAAGAAAATCACCTAGTTCAGTGCAATCAATCATTGTACCACATGCATCAATTTTAATTGATTTTCTAATAGTAGTTTTTGTAGGGGAGAGATCTCAGAAGCACATAGGACTGAGAAGCTCCTATGGGGATAGGAAGCCAAATAGTTCCTTATCTCACATTATGATAAGAGCATGCCCTGAGTTGAAGTTAAAGATGTTTGATCCTTAGCATCAATAGGAAAATAGACTAATTTCAAAATGAAAGAAGATTATAAATGACATAAGCAAACTTCATTGTTCTCAAGTGCCAGTATAAGAGTCAAATACATACAAAAACCACACAAATACCCACAAACAAAACCAATTAAATTGCAAAGTCATTCTTTAAAATCTGTTTCAGTACTGTGTATATAGGCCTAACTCTCTTTTCAAAGGGTTAAGATAGTGCAGTCCTGTGAGCTTGAGCATTAGCAGGACTATGATACCTTAAAAATCATCTTACATTAAAACACCAAAGATGAGCACTGAATGAGAAAAACTTCTCAGTCTGTATTTTCTTCTAGTAATATTAAACAACAACTTGAAAATAGTGAAAATACAGAAAACTCTGAAGGAAATAATTAGCTATATAGAAGAGTTACTCAATAAGGAAAATTCTGGGAATATAAGAAGCATTCTAAAACACTTGCCAAAGTATTGCTTAAAAATACTAGCCAGAAAACATGTTGTGCAACTGATGAGGTGAAAACATTTCTGCTTTCATATACCACCACATTGGCTGCCACCATTTCTGGAAGTCATGCTACAGTTCAGATGCTGTTCAGATGCTCTATATTACTTCATACACTACACACCATTCCTTCTTCAGAAGAACCTAGTTCTGCTTGTTAAAGTCATCCTGTTAAGCTGTCAACAGATGTGGGCATAGAAAGAGATAAGTTATATCTACAAATGAAATGGAAGGATGTTGCCTTGTTCCAGTGGCCTGAGATATTCTGCTCCATTTTACATGTATTTAATCTTCACAGATTCTTATATAGAATTTCAAAAGGAATAGGAAGGGAATTTCCAGACAAAAGGTTATTTTGACCAACAAGGGCTTTTTAAAAAGAAAATATCAAAATTGCTCTGTACTGATTCTACTTCATTTTCCACTGATTCTACTTCACAAGTGAACTTCAGACACACTGGGCATCTTTGAAACAAGCCTGTGTGATTAGTTGCAATGGTGTTATGAGAGAAAGGCAGATGTTACAGTAGTAATGGAAATACTGTTCGGATACTTTATACTGCTTTTTATTCCATGAGCCATAATTCAAAAATTTTTGATAATCAGGACCATAATGTATTATAAAAAATCAACTTTTTTTGGCTTATACAATAATGAAAATACATGATGATATATTCATATAAATTCCACGGTATCTATTTGGTCCAATTCTGACTTTCATTACCCAAAACAAATCTCATTATCTTCAATAAGAGAGGCATGTTAGTATTTAAGGCCGAATGTGTTTCAAAGTGAATAAACTATGAACAAGTATAAGAATGATGTGCTTCTACTTTATTGAGATTTTCTGGTTAACATAAAGTGCAGCTCAGATGGTCCACACATGGGATCCCAATCCTAAATGAGTTTATTGGAATCAGTACACTCTGCTTATATTTGTTATTCAAGTAAATGGACCCTGAAAACCATAAAGAAAAGCAATAAAACTAATAGTGCACTAATAGTGTAGAACTACCTAAACCATTCCTAAGTCTAGAGACATTTAACTTTTAACTGTGACATTTGTTTATTTTACTATTAAATGAAGAGTTATTACTTGAAGGCAGTTTACTATTGTCAGTTATTCTAAAGACAATTCTTGTTTCAACATTTTACCCTTATGGTTTTCATGTCTGTGGTCTAGGGAAGGGTTTGTGCCCAGGAATGTAAGAAAATCATCCTTGCTTTGTAAAGCAAAACCAGTTCAGAGCTTTGCTTTTCCTTCTGTGTCCATTTTTGGAGTCTTTCTCTTTTAACTGTGCTCACCATGGTGGGAAATTGAACTAAAGCAATCAGGCTAGAGATGAGAGATTGCAAGACTTAATTAGCAATAATTTTTTAATTCCTTCTCTGATTCTAGAAATATTTATTTATCTCAATGTCTGACCTGCTTAGAAATGAAGTTTATCTAATTCATATTTGATTTTTTGAATTTAATAGTTTATTAAGAGAAATAAAAGCCACAGCTTCTGCTAGAAATGAGGAACAATGGTATGTTAGCTCTTCATCTGCTTCAGCTCTTCATGTTTCCATCCTGTCTAATTACTACTTCTCAGAATTTGTTTCATGTAACACTAAGCCAAGAAGCTCTTAATGGATTTCCCATTTACAAATGAATGCTCACCCACTATTGTAGCTGTTGTAGCATTTACCCTGAGAGCTTAGATTATACTCCTGACCTTGCACCCACAGCTTGCCAAAGTCTCACTGTTACTGTTAGTTTTACAGAGCTCTAGTATAGTAGTAGTCTTTGGAAGCAAATGTCATCATCTAATTTATAGCATTCTGTTTTTAGTAATATTTCCATTTAAAGATATAGCCATTAAGTGGTTGAATTTGAATGAATGTTGGCTATGCACTGCATTTCTTTTTTCTAAATAGCAAATGGTTTTTAAAGTGAAGATTCCTGAGCCCATCAATAGACATTTCAATGAAGTTGATATGAAAAATAAAAGCCTAGGGAGCCACATTTTTATATAATCATGTCAAGATATCTGACAATAAAAAAGTAATAGGTTTTCATAACATGAGGCAATTGACACATTTAAACTTGAATAGGACTTCCTCTGGGGCAGCACTAGGTTCTGTCCATGTGAAAGTATCAAAGCTCAGTTCAGAAGACTGGCTGTTTCTTTCCCATGTTAGCACAGTCCTGAAGTATCCCTCATCTCTCTGCACAGCTAGAGAGTATGTGAATATGTGTATCAACGACTGTGATCACCTTCTACCGACTTGTGCATTCTTCAACATATTTTATAAACTAAAAGGTATTATGTTGAGTAAAGGAAATAAAATTTATGGTTGTGATTTTTTGTGTATCTTTAAATGTGACCTTAAAATTCTAAAATTCTATATAAGAATACTGTGGCATTTGAAGCAGAGTATTCTTTGTGCACTTTATTCCTCAATAAAATCTTCTGGATTCAAGGATAGAATGAGTTAAAATAAGGAATGTTTAAATGTTCCCCTTTGGTTTTATTATCAAAATTATATAAATGTAGAAATATGATAATAAAATGAATTGTATACAGGAGGAAGAAAGACATAAAATTAGATGAGCTATAAGAGTCATTTTTCTATAGAAAATACCTATTATCTTTAAATAAATACCATAAAATACCTATTACCTTTAAATAAATATCATAAGATTTTCTTAATTAAAAATATTTTCTTTTGAGCAGTTTTATATTGGACATTACAAAAATTCTTTTCAAACATTTCACATTGTACTTTAAACATTTAAATTTTAATTGCTCAAAATAGTCTATAGAAATTAAAATTACCATGCTTCTTATATAAATTGCTGAATATGGAAATATATAATGCATAGAGTATTAATGGTTCAGAATATTATAGAACTTCTAAACTCCCCTATAAAGCCATATGAAATAGTAAGTCTAATATTTTACACTCTATATATTATAAAATTTATTGAGATCATGTTTAAGGCCTTCTAATGTAATTATATGGTTATGAGAAAATTATTTGATAATTTACTATGTTTTTATTTTTAATTTTGAAAATTTAGAAAATATTCCGTATCTTTAATGAATCTGATTGTTAATGTGATGGTGCTTTATGCTTACAATGAGTCAAACAAATAAATACTTTTTCACTTCATACATATTAGATACTTAATAAAATAAAGACAAACCAACTATTTGCATTTGCAAAAACCACCAAATACTTCATGCCATTCACAGAATTATTCAATTTTCAATATTGATACATTTAAGAAGCATACTGTAGACTATGCTTGAAGACCATCTGAGCATAGGATAATTTCTTCTTAGACTTTATCATCCTGAGAAAACAGAAATTCTCTTTCTTCTATAGTTGGATAAAAACTAAGATCAAGAAAATAATTTTCTTTTAAAGTTTATCCAATTATAACAGCAAACAAAGAGTGAAGGATTGTCCAAATAAGTCATTTTGTGCAGCTGTTTCTTCTTCCACAGGAATAAGTCTTTTTGAGATTACCTACCCTCAAAAACACGGTGATAGCACTTAACATCTCTTTCTGAATAAACCAAGCCCACATCATTATTACCTCTCTGCTTAGTTGGTACATTTAGTTGGCGCTGGCTTTGCTTCCAGAGCCTGGGATATTGCATGTTTTTCATTAAAATTGAACTCCAAAGAATTAAAAGTCAAACGTGAGACATAATTTGTTTTCCAATGTTATATTACAATGTCTAGGCAGGGAGCCTCTACTCTTAACCCTGTAAGTTACATAATACCCATGGATTAGCCAAATGGGTGGTCCAGGGCACATGAGGAAAATCACAGGGAAGTATTCCTTTGAGTCCTATAGACTTTTTTAATCTCACATGTTTTTACAGATGGAGATTCTGATTACAAAGAATATAAGTAACGTGTCCATATTATCATGGAGTTGGTTAGTCACACAACTGGGAGTAGCAGGCGAGCCTTTTGGCTGCTCCGTGTAAACTATAACTAAAAAGAGCAAACATTTTCTCATCTGTTCCTAACTTGCTAGAGTTTTCTTCACATACATGTGGTAGAATATTTTTGGTATGATGTCAGAACTTCTAAAGACATACCATCATGTCTTTCTTTTATTATTATTATTAAGCAACATTAACCTGTTAATTATAGTTTCCATAACTGCTAAACAGCTGAACATATTTTCCTTTCTAGGACTGAAATATCTGGGCACAAATGATCAAGTAGACCAAGAGTCAATGATGCATGAGGTAATATTTGTGTTAAGTGATACTGTATATTTTCAAAAAATAGCTTCACTTGAATATTTGTCTTCAATCGTTCACGGTAGCGCTACAGTATAGTGATAGAGATGTAATATAACATGACAGGCAGCAGCTATACACTGCTGATGGTTGACAGAGAGTTATAAAAATTCTGCATAATTCTATTTGTAAAGAACCACCTTTGTGTAAAACTTTTAAAAAGTGAACAATTTATTAGGCTGACATTATTTATAAGATACACAAGTAATGCCTCCCTTATTTGTGGACTCATGGATTTCTTATACTATGGCTAAGTTAATGTAGAGCTTTACTCCCAATACTTTGGAAACTTCTCCCTAATTTAATATGATCTGCTGAGCTGGCTATTATTGTTTTATCTTTATAATTTTTTAGCAGATGTTTAATTAAGGTATCATTCACAGCACAGATGTACAAGAGTTCAAATTCATAAATTTTGGCAATTGCGTGAGTCCTCCAACTAATACACAAAAGAAGACAGAGACTTTTCTGTGTCTGCAGAGGGCTTGCTTATCTCCGTTAGCAGTCATCACCCCCAAGGGGCTGGTGTAACAAGAATTCCCACTCACCCTTAATTTCTTTCCCTACAACACTCTTCAGTTTTCCACAGAAGGTGTAGTTCAGTAAAAGTACTTGCTGGTTTGTATATTTATTTATTCAATGAATATTTACGAGTGGTCATTAATTTTAAGATATTATGCTAAGAAAGCACATTGGGAAGGTAACACAGTGTGTATCTGCTTGTGAAAACTAGTTTAAGGAGCATCTAAATGAGAACCAGAGATAAGCAGAAAATTTTAATGGTGGAAGATAAGGTCTTCTGGGCTCATATGCAACATAGTGAGAGAAAAGGCATGAGGTCAGGAATAAGCAGTGACTGAGTGGACATGTCTATGTGGCATTCATTAAAAGTTAAACTGCTCCTCTGCATTTTCTGGTGTCAAAGGGAAGTCAAGATGGGGGCTGCTTTGATATTAAAGGTGTTACTGCAAACAGAATGAATTAAAATATGATGGCTGAAAGATGAAGCTTAATTTTGACCATGACAGTCTCAGAAGAGGAAGCAGAAATTCCAATATTAGCAACTTGAGGGTAAAAAATGAACAAGACAGCATAAGGTTATAGCTCTGTACTAGAGTGGCTGTTGGGCATGCAAGAGGCCCAGTGGTCAAGCCTCAGCATAAAACATGCAAGCAAACAAGCATGAGAATGCTTATAGATAACTGGTTTCAGTTTATGGACTGTATGTTGTTGGTGTTATTTAAACTTGTAAGTCTAAATGTGGTGAAGAGTTGAAATAGGTGATCAAAGTTAGTATGTTCCTTCTGATTAAAACAAATATTTGATTTAATATTCAGCAAGTCTTCTTTCTCTACCATTTTCTCTAAATCAGCCTTGTATTCCTCTGAGAAGTTTTCTTTTAGAGTTATTCTCATGTCCCACCTTGCTCTCATGAGTTCTACATTGCCATTTTAGTAGGCCAAGGCATCTCTCTTCATTTTGAAAACCAGCACTGACATCTAATTAACTTGTCATTTGAGGGAAAACTGACCCCTTTAACAAGGGGGAGTGTATAAGATGGGGTGGCCTTTCCCAGTTCTGCTTTTTCTCTGAAGTTTCTACTCACTTCCTTCTCGTCTTTCCTTAAGATACTTTAGCCTTTGATCAATAGATTAGACCATTTATTGCTTCTAAACAAGATTTACTCAGATTTTAAATTCAAGAAATTACTAGGTACTTAGCTTAGGAGTGTACTGCCATTTTCCTTCTAAGTCTCAAGGCTACCCACCCAGCTTTCTTACCATACTTCCTTAGTTAACACAACAACAGAAAAACTATGTAATGTATTTTGAACATGCTACTGTTTTCTCATTACTATTCTATTATGCAAACCTGGAAAAGATCCATATACTCACTCTATGAATTTGCTATACAAAAAAATGAGGTTTGGCAAATCTGAGTGTTCTTTAATTCATGGCTACTTTTCATTAATATCTTCCATTAACAGTGTTGGAGTCATTTGACTTTCCTCCACACAAGGGAGTTTATTTTTAAAATCTCTAAATTATGGAGGCATAATGTATAGTGGCAAGAAGTATGGTAGACCCAATTTCAATATGTTTTATTTAGAGCTTCACCATCAGTTACTAGAAAAATTAATCAATCTCTCTGCACTTGTTTCTTGACCTAATACAGCAGACAATAAAAGTACATATGTAGTGAGGCTCATGGAATAATGCCTGCAAAAATATTGTTTAATACTTACATTCTCAACATTGAGATACAAGATTTATGAAGGCAGGAATTTTTGTCTGTTTTATTCTCTGAATTGTTCCTGATCCTAATGAGCTTAGAAGAAATTCAATGAACATTTGTTGATGAAACTCAGTAGAATATGAATGTATTTTACTGAAGTATTGGAAGTGAAACTATGTTGTCTCTGAGAAAGGAAAAGCAGACTTTTCCTCTCCCTGACATATTCCTCTTTGACTTGTGTATGATCAAATTAGTGCTATAAATTTCACAGCTGTCATTCATTAACTTGATAAGTATTCAAGTTAATATTGATGTGTTTTATGGTACACCTGCAACCCTCTCTACAAAATTAAAATAAGTTTTTCTGTGTTGTTAATTTGATATTTACCTTTAAGAACAGGCTATGATGATTTCTTGTACAGAGCATTATAAATATATTCTAAAATCATACAGAAAGTTAATGGAAACTCAATGGAGGTGAATAATGTTTAAGAGATGCCATTTTAAGGTTGTTTCTACTTAAAATTAATTTTAAGATGTGATATTAGAGCCAATTATTATCTAATTTTACTCAACATGGTATTTCTGATTACATGAGACCCCTCAGTAAAGCTGGTGTTATAGCAAAGCTGATGTTACTCTCAAACTTCAGCACATCAGAGTCACCTCTGGTCATGTTGAAGAAGAAGTCACACCCATCCTTTGGTTTCTGTTTCAGGAGATTTGAAACAGAGCTTAGGAGCCTAGAAACTTGCTTTGCTCCCAAGTCTCTAGTCAGTGTTCTTATAGTAGCTAAAGAAAACTACTTTTAAAAATACTGGGCTAAAGACTGATATGAAGTGATAAATTAATGATTAACTCAAATAACCTCATAAAGGGAGATTTAGGGAGCTATTTTTAGATATTTGCATGCCAATAATTTGGCAAAAATAATTATACAAATAAAGTATGTCTCTTAATGATGGTACAATGAGGAAAATGTACAGTGATATTTTAGCTCAGAATTGAAATGAAACATATGTCACTGTGATATGTTGCTTTTAATTGTTTTATGAATATACCCAGCAGGAAAATAGCAGGGTGAAGTGGGACTTATAATGCTACTTATTTGAGAGAATTCTACACTGTTTTCCACAGTGGTGGCAATGGTCTGTATTTCCACCAACATTGAAGGGTTCCTTTCTTCCCACAGCAACACCAGCATTTGTTATTGGTTGATTACATGATAACAGCTGTTCTTTCTGGAGTAAGGTGGAATCTCAGTGTTATCTTCTCTAGACTAACCAGTGATGTCGAACATTTTTTACATATGTCTCTTTGCTGTTTTCTTTCTTCATCTGAAAAAATATCTGTTCATTTTAGTGCTTACTTTTTGAGTGTTTTAAATTTGGAGGATCTGATTTTTTAAAGTTCTTTATATATTCTAAATATTAGACGTTTTTCTGAGAAAAAGGTGATAATTTTTCCCACATTTTTTTTTTCCCCTATATTGGTGTCTCTTGCTGTGCAGAAGCTTTTTAATAAGATAAAATTGCAGCAGTTTATCCAGTTTTTAATAAGATAAGTTTGCAGATTCAGTTTTTTAAGATAAGATTGCAGCAGTTTATTCAGTTTGTAATAGCTAAATCATGTAAACAGCCCAAATGTCCCTCAACTGAAGACTAGATAAAGATGTGGCTTTCAAAAAATAAAATGGAGTAATACTCAGTCATAAATAATAATAAATTAGAGACCTTTATAGCTAAATGAATGAACCTAGAGGCCATACTCATAAGCAGAATAAACAGGACATAGATTTGTAAATATTGTATCACTTATCCAGTGTGAGAAATTGAAGGTGTAAATAAAGTACAAAATGTATGAGAGGCTTTTTGAAATAGGAAGAAAATGCTCATAGAGAAAGGAAAACTGGGAGACAGGGTAAGCAAAGAAAGGAAATAAAATATTTGATGGCAAAAAGAAAACATGGAGAACAATGCCTATTACACTGGGGTATGGGGGGCTTGAAGGGAGGTCAGGGTAACGGGAAAAATTAGAATCAAAATACATCATGTACCACTACAAATTCTCAGTCAGAAATGTGATCATAATGTATTCCAATAAGCTCAAATTACTAAAAATACTGAGCTTATGATTATAAGAAATTTCCTAAGATAACTTATTTAAGTTACTGCTGACAAGTGGTCTCTATAAAATGTATTCCAGTAATAATTAATCAGAGGTGACATATTTGTTTCATGTACATGCTGTAACAAACTTACACAAAGTTGCCTGAAAGCCGGAAGTCCTCAGTCAAGTTGTTGGCAGTGCTGTATTTCCTTTGGAGGGTCGAAGGTTCTCGGCCTCTTCAGCCCCTAGTGGCTCCTGCGCTCTCACTAGGTGGCTGTTTGCTCAGGGCTCTGCCTTTGTGATCTCCTGCTAGACTCCCATCTTTGTGTGCCGAGAATTCCTTCATCCTGTTCTTTGAAGGATGTTGTGGAGCATACCTGGGTGACCAGTGTAATTTTTTCTAACTTTATCACATATGCAGGGACCCCTTTTCCAAATAAGGTAACATATTAGGTTCCAGGGACATGAGTCTAATATTTGGGAAACATTATTTAGTCTAGTGCAATTCATGAGATCCTTTCTCCTTATCGCACACTTTTTTGATGTAAACTTACCAGGGAAAATATTCTCACTATGAAATATGTACTATTTCTATCTTTTAACATTTTTATGGTAGACAAGGGAAAGACAGGTTAATTTTTACTCATCAATCTCCCTACATACTTTCAGTCATTCATTACAGAGGAGAGATTAGAGTTTTTGTCAAAAGGAGACATTTATGTAGCATACAGATAATCTATTTTAATACCACGTGTTAAGAAGTGTAATATATTACATTCTGTTTTTCTTTAACTGTCATAATGTAATTTTAAAAAATCTGACCTTTGAGGAGCTGACCTTATCACCTGCTTTCATGAAAAAGTGGGCAACTAGCCATCTCCAGGGTTACCAAACCAGCTTTGACAAGTATTTAAATAAAATCCTAGCTAAAAATTTGAGTACTAATACTCATAGTTAGTAAATCCTGTTCAACAATTAAATTCATTAGAGTAAAAAAAATTACTATATTCATCATATTGAAAGACTCAAGTCATAGCTTCCAAATTTCTCTGGGAGTTCTATAAATATGAGAAAAACATCTATTAAATTTTTGAAGTAATATTTGTCAGATACTAACATTTAAATAATTTTAATAATTCTTATTTTTCAACTGATACTTGAGAGTTTGGGAATAATTTTTTCTGAGTTTAATGTTCAACTTGCTGCTTACCATTACTTTAATATGAAAACTCTTAATTAAATCATTTGCTAGCTCTTAATATTGCCAGGCCATACTTATGATGGCTTTATTGAGATTACGGCAAATGCCCTGCAATTGCACCATTTCAACTGAGTACTGAAAGGCCAGCTCCCGTTGACTGAAGTAGAACAAATACACAATGGAATGAGTTGCACATATGACATTTTCCAGGAAATATAAAATTTATGCTTCCACAATATTGTGAACTACTAAGTGTGAAATTACATTAAGTCTTAGGAAACAATGTACATGCTTTTATTTAATAATGTTTTATATCCATAATGTGAACGATTATGAGCCTTCAGAAAACCACAACTGCTTTGCTAATAAGTGGCCTTACTTCCTTTCTGGTGGCTGCTTTGGCAGTGCCTTAAGTAGGACAATAATAACACTTGCCATGACATTTGACTTTTCTTTTCTGAAAATTTCTCTGAAACATACGCTGCCATTTGACCATAATTTACCCACAGTAGAATTTACAGGATTGGAGTCAGTCATCCTGAATCCTCTTGCTGCTTCATCTACTAATTCTGCACAATACCCTAAGTTCTTTGTTGGTGTTTTAACAGGGTCCAGCCATCTTCACCAGAAGTAGAGGTTCCCTCTCTGGAATGCACTTTCTTTGTCCCTCCTTAAGAAGCAGTTCCTCATCCAGCAAAGGTTTGTCCTGACGTCCAGCACACCGAGTGCCCTTTCAGGTTTTACTCTCTGTTGAAGATCTCCTGCTCTTCTTACTTCATCTGAAGTTGTAAATCCCTCAGAATCATTCCTAAGGTTAGAATCAGCTGCTTCCCAGCTCCAGTGAAAGCTGACATTTGAACCTTCTCTCATGACTCACCAGTGTTCTTATGGCATCTCAGAGGGTGAATACTTTCCATAAATCTTTCAATTTGCTTTACCTAGATTCAACAGAGAAATGACTATCTGTGGCAATAACAGCAGTAAAAACATTTGTTAAAGATGACTAGAAACTCGGAATTTCTCCTCTATCCCAGGGCTACAAAATAGATGTTCTACCAGCATTATGGAAACCATATAAATTTATTATACATCTCCACCAGAGCTATTGGGAGAGACAGGGTACATTATTAATAAGCAAATGCATGTTGAACAAGAATCCTTTTTTATTTTTTTTTTCTCTGAGCAGCAAGCTTTAACAATGTGAAATTGCAGTGATCTATGCTGTAAATGAGTGTGCTGTCACGCAGGCTTTCCCATTCCTTTTATAAAACACAGGCAGAGTGGATTTTGTACGGTTCTTCAGGGTCTTTGTGTTTTCAGATGCATAAATGAGCACTGATTTCAATGGAAAGTCACCAGCTGCTTTTGGCCCTGGAGAGAGAGTCAGTTTATCCCTTTTCCTCTCTAGCTCTGAAAGTCTTAGTTGATATCTTTCAATATAAGCTTGTTTCATTTACAGGGGAAACCTGTTGTTCATTGTGGCTCTTGTATGAAGTATGTAGCTAGATCTTTTGGGTGACTTAGTGCAGTTTCTACACCAATACTTGTTATTTTCACCTATCACTGTATCTTGCAGAAAAAGAGTCTTCTTAGAATCTCCTAAATCAAACTGTGTTGTAAAACTTTGAATCTCTTAAATCAAACTGAATCATCAAATTGACTGGATTAGGAGACACTTGGTGAATTGACTGGATCATTGTGTCTTTACACCTCAGTGAATTAATCCACATTATCGTACTTGAATGGGTGGTGAGGAAGTGGGTCCTGCTGGAGGAGGGGTCACTGAGTCACCTGCACACTGCGACCATGTTCACTTTCTGGCCAGTGCTCTACTCCACCACATCCTTCCTCCTTTTCTGCCTTGAAGCCAGGTGACAATGGACTGAAATATCTGGAAATGTGAGCTAAAATTACACATTTCCTTATTTAAAATAAAATGTGAGATAGTTTGTTTCCAAAAACAGACAGCTTGTAATCCATGTTATTAGTTTCTGTGCAGTACATAAGATGTCATTACTCCTTATGGATATCTTACTGTGAAGAATCAAATTAAGAAATATGTTTGTATAACTTTCAATTTTCAACAATGAAAAAAGTAGTTTTCACCTACTTTGAAGAGACTCTATTGTCTAACAAAATATGTTCTTATTTTTTGAAAATAGCAAAGTAGCGAACTTAGATGAGTTCTTCTTTTGATATATAGTTGAGAAGTCCAAAAGCACTGGATTAATAAGAATACTCTGATGTAATAGAACATGTACATCTTCAATGTTCTTTTTGTTTGAAAAAAAAAAAAAGAACAAGTTTTTCTCCGTGTAATTTAGATTTAATGAACAGTTCAATCAAATAACTGAAGATGAGGATAATAACTTACCTTCCATGTTAATAATTATTCTGAAAATATATGTGCTAAAAGACACAATAAAGTACAGCTCAATTCTCCTACTATATAAGCCAAGGAAAATAAAGCAAGCAATTAATAAAGTTACCACTATCCATCAATTTTATTTAGGTGCTACAAAAATTGTACTTATTAAACTGATATGTAATAATGCTGAGCTCATGTACTCCATTTCAGAATTAGGCTGAAATTATAACATAAATCAACTTGAAACAAAATGTATAAATGGACATAATTGTTAGGATTCAATAATGAACCTCAATAATTATCTTATGATGGGATACAGGACACACTACCTTAAAATATGGCACCTGGATGAATCAGAAAGCATGGCCCAGGACTGGCATTCCCCTTTGTGCTCTTTCTTGCCCTTATGGACAGGTTTTTCTGGCCCTCTGATGCATTAGGTATTCTTTTACCTAGTGGGGAAGAATATCATTATTTTAAAAGACGAAGCTAACAGGAAAAAATAAATAACTAAAAATAAATAGTCTTGATAAACTGGTTACTATAATTAGATCGTACCACTTTATCCAATCATACATTTCCACAGCTGTCCAGCTCTTCATCAAAACTAACATAAAAAGTATGCAGCATTGCTTATTTATTTGGGACTTTATTTCCTGATAAACATTTTCATGTCATATAAATGTTACTAAATAAAATTCTCTGCTTTCCTCCTGTTACTTCGTTTTTGTCAGTTTTCCTTTTAGACACATGTAGCAACTCTAAAGAGGTAAATAGAAATTATTTCAATCACTACAAAAGATAAAACACGTTTTTCAAAAGATGTTTGTGAAGCTTCATCACTTAGAACTCTGCCTTGATTTCTTTGTTTTAATACACCAAAGTTAAACTACATCGTGAAAGTTATCTTAAGTTCTGAAATTTTATGCTTATAATGTTACTTTTGTATGTTTATCAATTTAGTTTAACAAGGCTAGATGTTTAATCAAATTTTGTTTATTTTCTCATGGAATGTCCACATCCAGATTTTAGCACACAGAATTAAGATGCTAATCAACTACAAGTTGTCATAAAGTGTGAAAATGAATCATGCATCCTATATATTTCTTATATTTTCTGTGTATTCTTTAAGCTTTTTTTATTTTGCTTCTTCCCATGATTGCAGATTTCAAGCATCTGAATTTTATTTTGTCAATTGGAAACATTAGCTTGATGTGGATTATACACAAGGGATCTGAATGGGAAACTTGTTTATTTCAGCCATATGGGTTTATTGTAACTTCGCTAGAAAAATCTATGAAAGAGCACCTCAGTGAGAGAGAAAATTGCATTATTTTTATTTTCAACTCCAAAAAAGAAAACTAAAATTTCATCCCAGGGAGCATTCCATCTAACCAGTTCACTCCTACGTTAACAGAATCGGAGCCACGTGGCGCTGCCCTGCACTGCTGAACTTAAAACTACTTATTACTGCACTCCCCTGGAAATCTAATAGAGTATGAAATTCAAAATACTCCACATCATCTGACAGGGCTCTCATTACAGATGGTCAGAACTTCACAGGAATGCAGGAATCTACGACCCGTTGTAATAGACTGATGATGTTTCCTCTTCTACGTGAATACACAAAGGGCCTCGGACTCTCCTGCCCCTTCGGTTGCAGAATCAGGCCAGGCAAGGGCAGCCTTCTTTATGAAGCTTTTCTGAAGCTTCAATTATGGTCATATGTTACAAGGTGACATTGTTTTTGGTACTGGGAAGTTATTAAATTCTTCCTGGAATGAGTCATACTGAGGTATCTTACTTGAGATAAGTAGACTTTAGCCTGACTTATTTTTCCAATCTAATTCTCTTAGACATTAAATTATTTAGAAAGCTCTGAAGGGATAATAATTGCATCTTCATCTCTAGTTTTCAAGCATGTTAGAAGCTTTAGAGACAGTTGAAGTCAAACAATTTCATATATTTTAGCCATATCACACAAAGAAACCAAAGAGGATATTAGACACTGTAGAGAAAACAAGCAAAATATATTAAGTGCTGGAGAATTCCATGATTTCTGACATTATCGATTAAAATCTGAAGGGGAAGGGAAGTTCTTAACTCTTCAGAAGCCGAAATGCTTTGATATTCAGTTCTTAAAGCACATAACCTCTTGTCAAACTCAAGTATGAACTTTAAAAGTCATGTGTATTATTTCATTTTGAAATAAAAGCAGTTGCATTCTTCATTATAAGAAAATTATTACAAGTAAATAAACAAAATATCCCTGAATCAGAACTATGTATAGCAGGCCTTATGTGTCGACTGATAGATATAAGCCATTAAATAAAAGTTGAATGACTGGAAGACAGTCTTTTTATGGATATTAATGGCAGTTACTGAACACTTAACTCTGTAATTGTGTTTTTGCCTCATGATGTAATTTACATATTGTATTTTGTTCTGCTTTTTACAGGTTTAAAAAAAGATGAAGGATAGAGACTTTCTACTACTTTTGAAGATCATACAATGGTTAAATGTAGTTTAAACCTTGGCTTTTTTTAGCTACCTGGCTTTGTATAGTAAAAAATAAATAAATAACTGTTGCCCTGGCTTTGTAAAGGCCTAGGTTTGATCTCAGCTCACCACATACAACAATGCTGGGTGGAGTCACTCAGGCCCCCCAGCAGTCAATACCTCCTACCGCAGTGACCATTATGGTGGCTCACAACTGTAATCCCCGAACTCAGGAGGCAGAGACAGGAAGATTGCTGAGTTTGAGGCTGAGTTCAGGATTGGCCTGAACTACAATGCCACCCTCCAAAAAAAAAAAAAAAAAAAAAAAAAAAAAAAAAAAAAAAAAAAAAAAAAAAAAAAAAAAAAAAAAAAAAAAAAAAAAAAAAAAAAAAAAAAAAAAAAAAACAACAACAACAAAAAACCTGTAAAATGGATTTGAGAAATTAACATATAATGAATTTCTAAAATGTACTTTCTGAAGCTATACACAATGCTCTCCTCTTAAATCTGTTTGTATCAATGGATACACTTTTCTTTGAGCTGATTGGTTCAGGCAGATTGGCCAGGTTTCAGATAGTACAATGAGAGCCAAGCCCTGGCACTGACCTCATGCTAACTGTTTCAGTAAAGGGCGAGTTTTGAGTAAGTAAATTTATCTCTCTACCAAACAACGCTACAGTGTCTTAATTAGATCCTGACGTCATCTACATACATACTAGACAACCTGTCTTCTCCAGTTACATAATTTATCGTCATCCTTGTACTTTCCTTGCCCTAAAATAAAGACTGAAAACTTGCAAAGGGACGGATAGTAAATATGTTACAAGGAACATATGGTCTTTGTCACATATTCCTCTTTGTTTTGCTTTTTGCTTCCTTAAAAATATTTAAAATTACAAAAAAAAGAGTAAATCTTGGTTGAAGGGGGGTCTAGAAATTAGCTAGAGGTCAGTTTGATCCAAGAATCCATAGTAGACAGAACTTGTGTGAAAAAAATCAATAAATGTTTTTTGTCTTGTAGGATCTATTGTAAGATAATGATCACTATTTATGTAAAGTTTTCAATAAATAAATAGTTATGCATATATACAGATATATGTATACTTATATACTTATAACATACTTATACTCTATATATACTTATAATAAGTATGTACTTATATACTTATAATAAGTATACACACAAGTACACAAACAGAGAGATCTACAGAGAACTTAAAGATATTTTGGCTTGCAAATTTTGTTTATTTTCCTATAGCTAAATCATCTTATTATGAGTTATTGCTAACTCATCAAAATACTTTATATGTCATGGCATAATCTAGCTCTTTCTTACATGTGGCCTCCACAAGTAATATTTGAAGATTATCCAGGAAAATATTATAATTTGGAAGAACTATGGTTATGTCTTTATATTCATTCTGGAAACATTTGTATAAAATGATTCTACCACTAAGGAGAATACATATTACTAAAGTAATATCTATTTCAAAATATCCCTAGTGTGTAAATATCACAGTTTCTCTGTTGTGAGAAACTGAATTGTAAATATATAATAATATGAAATAGGAAGAAAATATTCAAATGGGAAGGGGAATAAAGGAAGAGGGAAAGGAAAGAAGAGAAAGAGAAAAAAGAATAAAAAAGATTAAAATGGAAACAGCTTTTGTAAATAAAGAAGAGAAGAAAGGTTAAAGGGAAAGGAGAGGAATAGAGAAAAATAAGAATCATCACAGACATGTACAAATTCCCTATAATGAATGTGATCATTATGTACATTTAAATTATACCACTAAATTCATTTAATGAAAATATATACCTTTAATCATCTTTCAACTTCCCTGTTTCTGAACGGGGGAGATCTGTCCCATCAGGCTCTGGTGGTGATGCCCTTGAATCTAGCCCTCCACTGTGTTGAGTCAGTGTTTATGCCTATCTATTAAAAATAGAAAAACGAATCTATAGAGGATGATCTTCATGACACTGTTTCTGGCTCACCTAAAATTTATCATTTTCAATCTGTATTTTCAGATCACAGTCAAAAGATTAATTAGCCTAGGGTGCTGAGTGCCACTGGTAATACTGGAAAACCTGTGTAAGTAGGGATGGAAACTGGCAGAATTCCTGAGCACTTAACAATGCGTTTGCTCTGTAAGCAGAAGAGAGATGCCCTTGTTCCTCCATTTTTGTATTTTTGGTGATCATTAGGGAGTAGGGTGGGCAGGATCCACAGTAGTCTTCCATGAGCTAATTGCAGAATAATTCTCAGTCAGGATAAAAGTATTTTTAGTGGATTTTTTAACAAAATTTTTTATTATGTTTTAGCTGTTTTACTATTACTATTATTGCACTTGGAAATTTTCTTGTTGAACATTTCAAGCACCGAGAGGGTCCAATCTTCTTTAATAAAGTCTTTTATTTCTAATATTTACCACAACTTATAATCTAGAGATTTTGATAATAATTTCATTTAATTTATGAATGTGATTATATATTTAGAAGAGAAAATGTAATAGTTTACAGAAAAGAATATAACTTTAACTTTTGTTATATTCATGGCCTTTATGACAAAATAACATAAAACATTCTAACCAAGTGTTAAAATTAACAGATGAAGGCACACATGTGTTTATTGTCATATGTGAAATCCTATTTCTGATATTAGTGCTGCAACTGCTAACTGATTGTCAGGTGCACTTATTTCTCAAGTTTTATTAATGTTCTGGGCACATTAGCAGGTAGATTCCATTGGACTTCTCCTGAGACAGCAGTAAGAATAGTTTCATTTTAATCATGTACAACAAGCCAAAAATATAATTGAGGAAAAACTCTTGTCTATAGACAATTCCCCAGATTGTTTTGTGCAGTGATTTGCTATATAATTTGGTATGGTTAATGGCATCTTCAGGATGTACACTGAATAGTCCCTCAGCTCATTGTGAAAGTGGAGAACAAATGTGCCTGACTTCTGCCTACAATAAGGCTAGCTGCAAAGTACCAAAAAATAATTAAAAAAAAAAAAGTAATATGGTAACCTTTTGAAAAGCATGAATAAGATGGAAATCAGTTAGCCAAGTGAAAAAGAATGTAACTATTCAAAGAAGTTAGTTTTCTGCTTGGGATATGGCATTGTTAGTGTCAAGGTTGTTGAAGAAATGGGTTTTGGCTATAGGCTGAGCAAGTGAGGTTACAGAGTCACCATGCAAACCCTGGAGAAGGTTTCAAGAAACACTTCCTTTTTATTATTGTTAATAGTGTTTGTTTTTGTTTTTGTTTTGAGATGGTGTAGGGAGCAGGGATAGAGATATGCTATAGAGTTGACCATTACTGTAACATACGATTGGCCTTGTCATCTGCCTCCATGCAAGACCTGTATTTGTGGTACTATTCCTTCTGAGCAAGGGCCACAGAGTCATAACACTGAGCAGGGACAGGATAGGTTTCACTTGGCCTATAAGGCTGGTTTTTATGCACAGAGGCAGGTGTTCTCATGCCTCTCAGTGTTCGATAGCATGCTATGGGACGTACGTGCAATGTACCTCAGGAAGCCAACCACGCACCTCTCCTTCAATATAGTTTAACTGAGAATGAGCAGGACAATATGTTTGTTTTTCAGGTCTAGTATATGAGATATAATGCACAAATAGTACATTTCATTTTCTGGAATAGCGTTTCTATGAATTTTGATGAATATATTTAGATTATAGCCATTGTCGCCACGTATGTTTAGATTTCCTCAGCGGAAGTTTCCTTTGTGCCATTGTCAGTCTGCTTCAGAATCCTACACCCTAAAACCCCTTTAGCATCAAGTGATTTTCATCTGTAGATTTTCATCTATTCATACAAGTAGAAAGAGTATATTATACTCATATGGGTAAAATCGTGTACTAGTATTTTGTGGTGAGCTTCCTGGCTTAGCAAAGTATTTTACATTTCTTCAATCTTGAGTATCATAGTTTATGAACATAGCACAGTGGATAAATATTCTGGGTCTACCAGTCTAAAATGGTAAGCAACAACAGGCAGTGCTCTTGTGTGAAGATAACTTTCTTTTTCTTTTTTTTTTTTTTTAGGTTTTTTTGAGACAGGGTCTCGCTTTTTGTGGTTCAGGCTGGCCCTGAGCTCAGCCTCAAACTCACATCACAATCCTCCTGCCTCTGCCTCCCGAGTGCTGGGATTACAGGCGTGAGCCACCACGCCCGGCACTGTGGTATGTGGTACTGGTTGCTGCTGGGGTGAGTCTCCACACCCAGTATTGTTATGTGGTTACCAGGGAATCGAACCCGGGCCCTTGCGCTTCCAAGACAGGCGCCGGAACCACTGAGCTAACTCCCCAGCCCGTGAAGATAACTTTCACTGGTCCTGATTAAAAACCTACTGCTATTATTAAATGTAATATAGAACATGTATAGTAAATAAATGTAAAATTTCATCCAAAAGAATTCCTTTTTTAAAAAAAATGACTGTGAAAGTTTTCATTTCCTTTATGATATAAGAAGAGCTCAGCTTTTCTGTCATGGCCAATGTGTGCCAGTGTCAGGTTTTTTTTTTTTTTTTTTTTTTTTTTTTAATTTTCATAATTCTGTAGGAGAATCTCACTGTTCCTTTTTGGAAACATTCATTTGTTGGAAACAGGGTTTGAACATGTGTGCATGTATTTGTGTGTCATTAGTAGATTTTTTTTTCTTAATAAAATATCCTTCAAAATCTTTATTTCTCACTCCTTTAAAGTTGTGCTGTTTGAGGGCCTAGAATGTAGTTCAGTGGTACTGCTGCATTCCTGGCAAGTACAAAGTCCTGAGTTCAATTCCCAGTTAGAAAAAAAAAAAATTGTGCAGTCAAATCACATTATTTATTTTTTGTTTTCAGTAAAATAAAAACATTATATCTTCTGAATAAAATATAACATTTTTAAATATTTCCCCCCTGAAATTGAGTGGATTGTCTTTAGTTTATTCTAACAATCCTTTTAAAGTGAAATTTTTAGTTTTAATAAAATCAAATTTGGGTGTATTTTTATCATGACTCACGCAAATAATATTTTAGCTAAGAAGGTTTTGCATTAAAATATGGTAACAAACTTTTTCCAGTGATATCTATAGACATTCTAGGTTAATATGTTAATAATAAATATAATTAATAATAATTATAATTAATAATTTTGTATATGGTGTGAGATATTTATTGAAATTCATTTTGGTACGTTTTTATGGAAACGTTTAAGTTCTGTTTAGCTGTAAGATACTTTACTTCCACTGACTTAACTGATATCTTCTAAAAAGTTACATTAATTATAAATCTGTATATCTATGTGTTTTTATTTTTTCCATTACTTGAGATACATATCTCAAATTGTATTAATCATTAAATTGAAGTTATCTGCAGTGCAGTCCATAACAAATAAAGATTTTTATATTATCTGATATTACTAGAAAAGTTTAAGTGATGTTCATTTGTATTCTTTAAAAGAATATAATATTATATATTATGTTATCAAGTTAATCTCCAGTCAATCAATCAGACCAAGGCAATAATAGAAGGCCAAGAAGTAGTTTTAGTTAAAGGAATGAGACAATAACTTTCATCCATTGCTTTTGCAGTACAATATTTTTTGTAGTCCTTTATCACTATTTATAATTATCTCTTCACAATTTCCACATATTTTACTTAAGCTTATACTTGGATATATTGCTTTCTGTTAGGTTGTGAATAGAATTGTTTTTAGTGTTGTTATATGAGAACTAATGATATTTTGTGGAAAAAGTATACATAAGACCACTATTCAATGTATTTTTTATTTCAATTATCTTGCATTCTGAAGATGAAAAATATTTTTATGGTACTAATGACGTTTCTTTTCTTTTTTTTTTTTTTTTCTTTCCTTTTCTTATGAGACAGTCTCTCTTTGTAGTTCAGGATGGCTATGAGCTCACTATATACCCTGGGCAAGCTTTGAACTCACAGCAATCCTCCTGCCTCTGCCTCCCAAGCGCTGGGATTACAGGCTTGAGCCA
>PVIR01021253.1:0-29621 GCA_004026965.1 Petromus typicus
GTGGCATTCCTCTTGCCTCAGCCTCCTGAGTACTGGACTTCCAGGCACACACTGCCTCACCCTGCATTTTACAGAAACTCTATAAATAGCTGTAAAGTACTTTATTACAGACAGTAAAGGAAAACAGAGAGGTTTTCTCCACAAGGTATACACATACATTATGCATATGATGAATTAGGATGTTCCAATATGTTACACTACAGTGTCTAAAATAACTTGGTGATATTCTGTGAGCTGAGGAGTTTACATAGCCTTGCTTTTCTTTAAAAAGTCTGCTTGAGATAATGATACTGTTTGGCAGAAGATGTCAAAATGAATGGGTTTCTAGTGCTTTTCCTTGTTAGAACATTTATATACAGTAAATGGCCATTGTGAGCTCATTTTATCTGGCAGAAATGATGCTGTAATCATGCACTAAACACCAGTGTGTGGGCTCCAAACACACCCTGGCCACAGGTTGCTATTTTCCAGGATGGGGTGCCGTGCTGCCGTGCTGCCGTGCTGCCGTGCTATGTGACCCCACATCCCTGCTCCCGGGCCTCGATCCCTGGATGGGGTGAAGAGGCAGCCTTAGGGATAAGTCATGGGCACTGTGCTCCATGGGATTCGTGCTCTCACCAAGGCCCAACCCTTTCTTCTCTGTCCCTGGAGGATGAGGCAGGAGGGTCTCCAAAGCAGCCAGCGGACTTCCTGCCCCACACATGGCTCTGCCGCTGCCTGGACCTAGAGCCTCCCAGCCTGAAGGGATACATGTCTGTGATATAAACATCACCCAGCCTGAGCACATGAACAGCCTCGGACAAGGATGGGATGTTTTCATTTTGATTTTATTTTTCTTGGTCCATGTTTGCAGTAGGTAATGACCCCATTCATCCTGGGGAGGCAGCACACGGATGCAGCGCATCTCAGCGCCGTTCTCGTGGCTTCCTTGCTCTGCTTGTCTCCTTAATGACGCAGAATCGAGGCCAGACAAAGTAGCACCAGCAGTTTGTGGTGCTGAGAACTTGCGTTCTGCCTTGTGTCATCCCGAAGCCGTGGGCCCCTCTGGGCTGACAGGAAGGGCTCAGACCGCTGGCTGAATGGGGTCACTTACTGACAGCACCAGTCACTTTCTCTTCACGAGGCCGCTCCCCCGGGCCCCGGAGCAAGTACTTCCCTGGACACAGACACTGTCTGCTCCGGCGTCCGCCATTAGCTGCTTCTCTGTGTGAAAGGCATGTCAGCCGCACAGCAGACGACACTGTCCCCCTTTCCCCCCACCCCGTCTTCCCATGACTTCCAGCAGAGTCGGGGGGCTGTGACCCTGCTCCCCCCTTGGTGTGTGTTTCTGTCAGCCTGGTCGAGTCCCCTGACAGCCTGACACAGAGCCAAGACAGAGCCCCCCGAGTTCCCGTCACTGTCACGTTATAGACTGTTTTCTTCGGTGCCAGGGACTGAACTCAGGACCTTGTGCCTCTGAAGTGGCCGTGGCACCACTGAGGGAAATCCCTGGGCCCTCCCACATCCAATTCAAGTGTGTTGAGGGTTTAAGATATTACTTTGAAGGATTTGAAATAGCTGATGTCTGCGCCTTCTTTTGACCTACAGAAAAGGAAATTTTCAGATGTTGCAATGTAATATTTTTCCTAAGATATTTACACTGGCCAAAAATGTGACAATATTACTTAACTAATCACAACTCTAAAAATGCTAATTGTATCACTGCTTTATGGTTTTTTTTTCCTACTTTTCTATTGATTTCACCTTGATTACTGATTTTGGCCTTGTTCCTTCATGGAATGGTATTTTATTATCAAAAAACCAATTGCATTTAATATACCTGTCATTCCAAATACTAAATTATATGTTTTTAATGTTAGTGAGACTAGATACCAATAGGCTTGATCTAGTGAGCAGGATTATTAGACTTTTTAAAGACTTTAAGTGGCAGGGTATAGTGGGTAGTGTTTAATTTCTGTTTTGTTACAGTTTCAAGAAATATCCATTTCTTTCAATATCATAGTACAAATAAGACATTTTCATGGTTGCTGACAAATTAGAAGGTTTCCTTAGTCTCTAATTTGAAAATTATTACTATGCTTCCTCTGAAAACTGAGACTGAAGCCCTATTACACACATTCTGATTTATTCTGGTAATACTGTGGAATAATCTGATAATTTTTGCAAAATAGAGTTATGACAAAATGATATTTTCTTCAGGAATTTATTATTCTTCCTCTGAAGAAAATGTAATGCTCTAGAAGTTAATTTTTTCACGGAAAGGGCAAAGATGAAGATTCTTTTCCTAGTTAAATCTAAAGCGGCCAGAGCGTGCCAAGGCCGGAAGTGGAGCCGCGGGAGGCAGCATCTTGTGGCTGGACCTGGGCCCGGAAGGAGGGAGGCGCAGGCCGCACTGCGCGGACGCCGCTGCCCCTCCGATGGGTGCATCTAGGGCCCTGGGCAGCTCCTCAGTGAGTCCCCAGGTTGGGGGCCTGGCACAAGACTTTCATGGCTGGCAGCTCAGTGAGAAAAATATGTCCAGCGTTCAATTTCCATAAAGCAACACCCATTGAATTGAAAGGAATATTTATGTTTTTCCTTGTTTTAAGGTGGCTTATCTTTTATATGACAGTAAAGGATGTTCTTTACATTTCTAACTGTAGAGTACACTGGCAGTACTCCTGTGACAGTTCAGGCCCTCGGCATCTTTCTAAAATGTTCCCAAAATCTCAGTCCTGGAAGCGCCCGTTGCTCACAGCTACTGCTCGACACAGGTGCTGGAGGCGATGCCTCTGACACTGTCGGGGAGTGTGAGGGCAGGAGGCCCGTGGGCCCGTGTGGGTGGCAGTCTTTGCTCTGTGGACCCTGGAGGTGCGCCGAGTCTCAGCCCGGAGGTACCTGTCCCAGACCCAGCTGAGGGCTCCGGCCGCAGGAGAGCCTGTGGCAGGGCAGGCAAGGGGCAGGGGCCACACGCCAGTCCCTGTAGGACAGGGACTGGCGGGCGAGCATAGCCCCAGGGGCCAAGGAAGCCAGGAGTCCGAGGACCAGGCCAGACAGCACAATTCTACCCAAACAAGCAGCAGGCAAGAGGAGTGCAAGGGCTCATGATAGCCAGGCATCTTCAAAAAATTGTTTTTAATTTTTTTTTTTTTGAGATAGGGTCTCACTTTGTAGTTCAAACTGACCCTACACTCACTTTGTAGCCCAAGTGAGCCTCAAACTCACAGCAGTTCTCCTGCCTTCGCCTCCAGGTGATTACAGGTGTGAGTCACCACGCCTGGCTGTCTCCAGCATTTGAAACACATGTCTTTCTTCAAGTTGTGGACTTTCCAGTTTGGATGAACATCTGAAATGCCTTGGCTCCCCTTGTTAGACGCCTACATCTCTTCTCTGGACTCAGCCACTCTGGGCCACACGGAACTGGAGCTGACTCCTCGGGGTCTTTGGGCAGGAAGAAGAAGAGGGATCAGGCCAGGTGGGTCACCCTGGTGATCACATCTCTGAAGAATGAGCCACCCACCAGAGCAGGCTGCCCGCTCTGCTGGCACACAGCTCTGGCAAAGCAGGGAGGAAGGCGCCCTCCCTTGCCAGCCTGGCCCTGGCAGTGATGGCAGTGGTGGCCTTACAGACTTCTCCGAGTTAAGGGCAGTGGGGAGACATTGGACACGCAGGCTGTTGTGATGACTTGGCTGTGGCTCCAGGGCTCTGCGCGTTCATCGCGGGGACGCACGCACCTGCCCCCCATCCTCAGGTCATCCCATCCACTTGGACAGTCTGCAAGTTTCTCAGCCCAATTTTCATTCCCGTGCTTCTCCTTGTTGGCACAGGCCTCTGCTGAGTGGCAGGGTGGCAGAGTTCGTTGCCTGAGGTTCTGGGATTCTTCCTCAGCCTCCCTGATGCCCTCTCCCTTCCAAAGAGAGCTCATATCTATACAACCCCACCTCTGCACATCATGGAGGCAGCTCACGAAGTGCATAGGCCACACGGAACCTCCTGAGCCACCTACCGTGTCAGTCAGCTTTCCCGTGGCTGGAAAGGACCACTTCTGCCCTCTGCAAAGGAAAGGAGAAGAGATGCACTTTGGTTACAGTTTCCGAGGGTCCAGTCCATGACCTGCCACCTCCAGGAAGCAGCAGCACAGTGGAAGGTGTGGAGGGACAGCAAGCAGAGAGGAGGGTGCAGAGGGAGACAGCCCAGCACACTGCACCCAGGCCCCACCTCCTGGCTGCACACTCAGCCGTGACCCAATCACCTTCCAGAGGCTCCACCTCTGAACGAGTGAGGCTCTGGGGACATCTAGATCTAAACCAAGACAGTTACGGTGCCAGGTGTGCAATCCTTTAATAAACCGCTGGAGGATTTTTGCGTTTATACTGATTAGGGATGTTGGTCTGTTTTTTCCTTGGGACATCTTTATCTGGCTTTAATCAGATAACTCTGATCTTATAGAATGTTTAGGATGGCTGGACCTAGCAGTGTACCCCTGTAATTCCAGCTCCTCAGGAGGCTGAGGCAGGAGGATTACAAGTTAAAGTCCAGACTGGGCAGCTTAATGATCCCTGTCTATAAATAATAATAAAAAATTTTAAAAGGCTGGGATATAACAAAGAGCTTGCTAGTGTGTGGGAGGCCCTGGGTTCTGCCTTTGTCCTCTCTCTCCTCCACGCTTTGTGAACAGTTGCCATACGCATTCCTCGTGTAGGGTAGTTAGAAAATTGAGCTCAACGGAGTGAGAGCAGGACAGTGGGAGAGGTGGCAAAGGACGATGGCAAAGGTGCAGCCGGGTGGGAAGCGTGACTTCTAATATTCTGCAGGGCAGTAGCCTGCCTATGGATGATAACACCTGGTGCAATATTTCAAAATAGCTAATAGAAAAATTTAAGTTGAGGTGGTAGATATGCCAGTCACCCCAACCTGATATAGCACATCACGTACAGGTATTGAAATGGCGTAATGTAATCCATGAATATACACAGCTACTATGTATCAACTAAAAATGAAAAAGAATGTTTGGTAGAATTCACCAGTGAAGTTCTCAGGCCCTGGATGTTTTGCTGGAAGCCTTTTATTTTTTATTTATTTATTTATTTTTTTGAGACAGGGTCTCACTTTGTGGTTCAGGCTGGCCCTGAGCTCAGCCTCAAACTCACATCACAGCAATCCTCCTGCCTCTGCCTCCCGAGTTCTGGGATGAACTGGGGAGCCACCACGCCCAGCACTGTGGTATGTGGTGCTGATTGCTGCTGGGCATGAGTCTCCATGCAGAGTACTGTATATAGTTACTAGGAATTGAACCCGGGCCTTTGTGCTTTCAAGACAGGTGCTGGAACCACTGAGCTAAATCCCTGGCCCTGGAAGACTTTTTTTTTTATCATTAATTCAGTCTCTTTTAGAAGTCTCCTGAGATCTCCTCCTTTTTTGAGATAGGGTCTTACTGTGTAGCCCAGGCTGGCCTTGAATTCACAGTGATCCTTCACTTAGCCTGCAATTGCTGGGATGACCAGTGTGTGATTTTAGTTTTTCAGTTGTAGTTTCTCTCATCTTTACTTGGACAACCCAGTGCTGCAAACAGGAAATCCCTTGTGCAGCAACGATCACTCACAGAGCCTGGCCCCACACTTAGGGCTCTGACAGTAGCTCAGTCGTCTCCCTACCAGCACCTCACACGGATGTCACTGCCCCACACAGCGTGTGGGGACTGAGGCGCCGGACGTCTCAGCCGGTTTCTGGGGCAAATGGCTAGGAAGCCACAGAGGCAGGATTCTACACACTGCTAGACCTAGTTGAGGTCTCTCTTCTTTCTCCCAAAACTGTTTTGTTACAGTATTTAAAAAACACTGTTTCCATAGTGTCCAACCTGAACACAAGAGCCAACAGAAATGGTATCTGAAGTTCTGACAGCAGCAGCTGAGTCATGACTGTCAGGAAGCCGCAGACAGGGCTCCACGGGAACGCGGGCAGCAGTGTCCGGCTCTCTTGCAGCTCTGCTCGTTTTCCTGTTTGCTTCTCCCGCCTTCTTTCAAGTCCGTCTCGCCCGTCTCCTGGAAGGAAGGAGAGCCTCCCTCCTCTTTCTGGGCCGCCGGCTGTCTTCCCTCTCCTCCTCAGCTTTGTCGGGACCGCACTCGGAGGCTGCACGGGGTCCTTCTCCTGCTCATCGTGTCTTCAGTTTGCTGCATCACTAACAGGGCAGGGGGGGGACCAAGCCCCTGGCTTGGAATTCAGAAGTTCAAAGTCTCCGTCTCTGCCAGAACCTCCCTGTCCTGGTTTTCTTCCTAAGTAACGGGAGGATACTTTCTTGCCCTCTTTTTGGAAATACAGAACTGTGGTAAGTTTCCAGACACATCACTTCCCCTTTCAACGTGAAGGTTGTAAATATCACTGTGTTCTAGTGCAGGACCTTCCAGACCCCTGACGGTCCCGGAGTTAAGTCTTTATCACACACGGGTTCTTGGGTCTGCAGACACTCGTAGCTCGTATAATTTTCTCCGTACTTTCTCTCTTCCTTGTTCTCCGCCAGGTCCTTCTGACTCTCGAGTTGGGATTCCTGAGACGTGTGTGCACCATGGGAATTGAATGTGGGTCCGGAGACTGAGTGTGGGGACAGGAATGAAGGACTCTCCTCAGAGGGGCCTCTTCGCTCAGGGTCTGTCAGGACAGAGGCCACTTGACGCTTCTGATTCCTGTTTCATTCTCTCGGGTCCCGGCTGGTGCTCTCATCCTTCTCCCAAGCCACCCCTCTCTGGTGCCATTTTCTTTTTCCCTAATGAGAAGCTCGGGACTGGCTTCGGGGAGCAGTGCCTTGCGCGGTGAGAACAGAGCAGAGGGCCTCTCGCCCCGCCCCGGTTGCGCCGCCTTCCCTCACTCCAGCACCACCCCGCCTCGATTACCGTCGGTTATAGCAAGTTTTGAAATTAGAATATGTCAGTCTTCCACCCTCCCCCTAGACTGTTTTGACTAATCAAAGTTCCTTAGAATTCAGTTTTCCTGTGAATTTTAAAATCAGGCCGATTTCTATCACAAGTCTAGCTGGAATTTTGACAGGAGTTGAGCTGAATCTCTAGGTCAGTTCGGGGACTGTTGGGGTCCTTACAAGACAGAGCCCCTTGATCCGCGGACACAGGGTGTCTTCCCATTTGTCTGGATCTTCTTTGATTTTTCACATAATAAGTATGATTTTTTCCTGAAAGAAATGGGAAAACTGTTGGTCACAAGTGGAGGAAGGCCACGACTTGACTTGCTGTGGCGTCCAGGGGGAAACCACCAGATTCCGACTGTGCTCTGAGGACGTCATCTTTGGAAAGAAAACCTTCTTGTTAAAGATGAACAACAGTTCTAACAAAACAACGCTGGTAGGCTTTCATGGCGGTCATTTCTGCCAGAGATTTAAAAGATTTTTCCCAAACAAAGAAAATTTAACTTAGCTCTGTCTTCTAGATTTTTTTTTTTTCTAGATTTTTACCTTCCCTTGAGTATATGAACATTAGCATCAAGGTCTTGCTTTAATAACAAAAGAATAATAAAGAAATTCTCAAGAACAAAAAATCATTGAGTACTATTTAAATGTTATTCTTCTGCACATCAATTATTAAAACACTTTTTTCCCATAATTATTCTTTGCTGTTGCTGCATTAATCAGAATAGTAGAATATCTACTTTTTAAAGACCAAAAGGAGCATCTCGGACTATCCTAGGAAATGAGCGACGGGATGGGAGGGTCGCTCTGGGGCCCGGGGCGGCCCAGGGCTCAGTGAGGGGCGCAGGGCTGGTGCCCCGCTGCGCAGGCCTCTGGGCCTCTGAGGCGACGGCGTCCGCAGCCCAGCCCGGGCCTCGCTTGCGGCTCCATAACGCGGCACTTGCAGACTCCTTTGGGGAGAATATCCGGAATGCAGCAGTTCACCTTCCAGCTCCAGTGAAGGGCGCGGTCAGCGTGGTCCCGCGAGGTCCTGGGCTGCACCCCGCACCCGAGGAGGGCGTCCGCCTGTCCCTCCTCCGGCGGCTCGGGGCTGCTGTCACCAGCGGGAGTCAGGGTGGGCAGCAGGCCGGGGCGGCGCGAGCAGACTCTGGGATCCCGGGGAAGCTTCGCCCTGGGCCTCCTGCCTTGGTGTTGCCCCCACCGCGTCCTTCCTGGGTGGGGTTCAGCCCAGGGTGCGGCCCAGGTGACTCCGGCTCGGAGGTCACGGTTCTCCAGCGTCACTGCGGTCGTGAGGCGCCTGCGTCTCCTGGGGGCGCGTGAATCCTTGACGCGGTGGGCAAAGGGCGCACGCTGGCCGCCCCTCCTGCGGCCCACAGCGCCTCGCCAGCCGCGGCTTTTCCTGTTCCTAAGCTCCAGTTTTAGACAGTAAACCGGGAGGGCCGCAGAGACTCGGGCCTCCTCACTCGTGGTTCTAGGGCTGACATCCGAGGAGGAAGCTGTGGACTCACTGTCGGGAAACTCTGCGACCTGAGCCCGCTCACTCGTGGACGGCAGGTTTCGGGGCCATCATGGATTTCTTCACAGAAATAACAGTGCGTTTGGATGGGGCGCTGCCCAGGGTCTGGCCTCCGGGGAGCTCGTGGGCGAACGTCCGTCCAGAAGCGAGGAATAAACTCCATGCTGTAGGGGGACAGTGACTTCTGGGACAGGCCGGGGTGGGGCTGCCGCGGAGGTGGCGTTAGGACCGATGCGGGCCAGCTGAGGCTGTTCCCGGCCGTCTCACAGCTCTGCTGTCACCGAGAGCCACCTGCCTGGGGCCAGCTCACTCCGTGAGAGAGGCAGGGGAAGACAGTGTTCTTTTCCTCTCACAGACAGATCACAATCCCAGGGCACGAGCTTCGTGCAGAAGGTGGGTGGCCGTTACCCCGACCCAGTACCCTGTGGACAGTCCTATTAACACGCCAGGGAGCCTGGACCAGCCATCTCTCCTACGGAAACCAAGCCTGAAAGGGGCATCGTCTTCGGCAAGATACAAGCAGGAAGCGGAGGGGCCAGGCCTGGCAAAGGCGGCTCCGGAGGAAGCCTCAGGCCTGTCCAGCTCTCTTGCCTGGATGAGCCTCATGCCTTCCACGTGAGGGAGCACGTCAGGGCAGGTGAGTCTCACAGCGGTGAAGTGCAGCCAAAAAAGAATCTGTCATGCACTGCGATTGCAGTTCTGCGCGGCTGTATTTACACAGCATCTGACAGCACTAGTATAAACACTTTACTCAAAGTAGAGAAGAAAAGACTGGAGCTGTGGACAGCATCTGGGCTCCGATCACGCGAGCAGAGCTCTGTGTCTGTCGTGCTGGGAGTCTGTTGAGGGAAAACTGCACTTTTCGGGTTCGCAGATATAGGTCATGACAAGGGTCTGAAAAAAGGTTCAAAGGACATTGTGGAGTGGGTTCCAAGGAAGGGCCCTAAGAAGGAAGGAAGAAGTCACCCATGGCAGTGCACGCCTGCGATACCAGCACTTGGGTAGGCCCAGCAGGAGGACCAAAAGCTCACACCAGCCTGGGCAGCTTAGTGACTTAGCAAGACCTGTCTCAAACATTTAAAAAATTATAAAAAGGGCTGGAGATGAAGTTCAGTGTGAAAGGCCTGCGTTCAACCTCTACTGCTACAGAGAGAAAGAAAGAGAGAGAGAGAAGAAAGATTTAGTGATATGAGTGACATGTACTTTTGCCTTGGCTCGCTGCTTCCTCCAGTTTGGAACAGAGTCAGATGACTGGAGCTGAAGCAGCCTTCTTGCACCCACGAGGGAAGGCCAAGAGAATCGCAGGTGGTTCTGCCTTGATCTTCAGCACAACCAACTGCCCTTGTCGCCTCATGTGAACCTATCATAACAGTAAATCTCAACCACAGAAATAAAAAGCTCAAAATTCACTAAGTTCGCAGCAACTGTTCGTTCTGAGCTCGGGTGAGTGGGACAGGCAGACTCACAGATCTCTCGTCACTGTGTCACGCTACACACGGTGCCACTCGGCCTCTCTTACATGAGAAGCCCACAGCATAAACATACGGCACATAACAGGAAGCGTGGAGAGTGGTTCTCAAATGGCAAGGGGACCAAGAGATGGAGCGCGGGAAGGGACAAAAAGGGAAGAAAGGAGGCGCGAAGGTGCGTCAGGTGCACACACCAGCCCCCGACAGGCGTACACGTCACACACTGTAAAGGCGATCCATGAAAACTAGACACAGAGGAAGCGAGTGGACGGTGGAAGAAGCAGCGGTGCAGGTAGTGGTGGGGACCTCGACGTCAGAGGGAGGAGCTCTCCCTCAAGAGGTTCGTTCACTCCCAATAGGGGGGTTCCCGGGCTGCGACACAGGGACTTGGCTGATCTGCAAAAGCGTCTCTCGTCGCTGCTGGCCGGGTCCCTCCAGATGGCCTGTCCACTCCACAAAGTCCAGCCCCACCACTGTCCCCCACGGGACCCGTGGCCAAGGTGCCCTCGTGAGAAGGAAGGGGCTCTGCCGTGGGCTCACTGTCCCCGGAACTGAGAACTGAGTAAAGCTCTCGGCTCCGTGTTTTCTAAGGTGCTGTGGTTGTCGGGCAGGTGCTCTGCTCGGTGTGACTGCGGCTCCCAAACCAAAGTGAAACAAGACAGGAACAGTGCAAGCTGATGTGACGAGGCAGTCATCTCTCCGAAAGGGAGGCACAAGCCAGGAACACGCCTGTCGTCCCAGCACTCTGGGAGGCTGAGACGGGATGGTCACAAATCTGAATCCATCCTGGGCAACTAAGTGACTTAGCAAGACCCTGTCTCAAAATAAAAAAATAAAAACGTGCGGGAGATTAAGCTCAGTGCAAAGGCCCCAAGTTCAATCCCCACCGCCACACACATAGTTAAGTAAATCAATGAAAGGCGATCTCAGGTGAGTATTTGCTCCACCCTGGCGTGGCGATCAGGACCAGGTGCAGGCTGGGCAGGTAGGTACGACTGAGCTACCTCTCTAGCTCTTTACTTTTTTAATTCTTTCTATGAATTATTTCATTTTCAAAATATTTTTACAAAGTGTTTCTTCAGCTGTATGGAGAAGGATAGAGCTATATGTATGCCAGAGGTGGCCAGACAGGAGCTGACAGCAGTGGGGATGAAGTCAGAGCAGGAACGCGTGCTGGGGAGCCCAGGGCTCCCACCCCCGTCAGCGGGGCAGTGAGAGGCGAAGGCTGGTGTGAACCCAGGGCAGGGCCGGCGCCGAGAGTGCTGGGAGGGACAGCACTGCCGGGGACAGGTCCGAGGGACAGGTGGTGAGGAACTGGGCCCAGGGCTCAGCCAGGACCTTTGAGACTGACTGGAATTTGTGTCCAGGGTGGTCTGTCTGGTCCCTGCGCCCTCCTGCTGCGGAGCGGGGCAGGCTCGGGCGGCCCTGGCCACGCGGAGGCTCTTAGGAGGGCCTGCTCCACCCGTGTCCCCGGGCACAAAGGTGCGAGGGAATAGCGGATGGGGTGGCCAGGGTGTGCAGTAGACTCCCTGGGCTTTGTTATTTAGACCAAGACCTGGTTCCTAGCCTTGGAAGCGTGCGGATCCCACTCCCTACTGGCCTGAGCTGCCTTGCTGTGACCTGCTGAGCCCGGGGCAGAGGAGGTGATACTGATTCAAGCTTGCATAAAAGTGGAAAACAACTGTCTGGAGATGTGAAAGCCCAAATGCTACCCAAAAAGTCTTTCAGAAGAGCCTTCTCTGCCTCTCGAGCAAGGCCCGGAGTGTGCCAGTTTATGCCCATTAGCTAACACCGACCCCACCGGGGTCTGCTGCTCTGTTACCGTCCAGGGCTCTGCGTCTGTATTAGAACAGGAAGTGTAATACGATGCGGGAAAGTGTCTGCCCTGAGTAAGTTTTGATGAGCCAATACCTGCTGAAGGTTTTAACGTCTTAAACAGAAGGCAGCAAAGATGAGTCGGATGCTGTCTGAGAAAAGTGATAGATATAAAGCACGAGGCTGGGGCGAGGGCCCTAATTCTTGTCTGGAAAGCGCTTCGCTGAAATACAGACACATTCAGTGGCACATTCTTAAACAAATGGCTTTAAAGTGTAAAGACCCAGTGTAGGGAAACCAAACTGTGATTAAAATTTAAAAGGTTTGATAAATAGCTTTTAAATTAATTGTGTGCGTGTGTGCATGTGTGTGTGCATATTTCTGGGTAAAAGTTTTTCTGGCTGTGGTAGAATCTTTTGTTCAAGTAATCACTGATTTTATGGTCTTCTGAATATTTTCCAGTTTCAGGTTATTTCAGGTTTTATTTTAGGAAAACAAATTACACAGAAACCTCAACTTAAATGACTGCAGCTAAATATAAAAATGTAAGCGCTTAGGGTCAGAACTAATCAGATCACTGCTTTGAAATTAGCAGAGACTCATCAAAGTAAAAGTAGCTGTGACTACAGACTATGAAAATATAAAGGGATTAACATATGTGATAATAGGCTAATTAAACCCGAGCTTTTCAGTGTGTTGATTTTATAGCGTCTTCTTCTGGTTGCCAGTTTGGAAGCTGCCAGCAAATATTTTCTTAATTGCAAAAGGAGACAATATGTGTTCCACTGCCTCATTGATAACATTGAAGGCGAACGTGCTCAGGACTGGAGCAGAGGCTGGAAAGCAGCTCGTTGTTTGGAGAGCCGGAGGGGAGTGGAGAGGGTCCAAGGGGCGCGCTGCAAAACAACCAACGCAGACCCGCAGAGAAAGATTTCACTCCAATTTGTATGGAAGGTCTCCTGGTCTTGATAGACTAGCCTGCCCCTGTAATAAAACCTCCCAAAGTCAACAGTTCATAAAGTCTTTTGTTCTAGTAAAAGGGTCTTTAATTTTTAACACAAACCCATACTTTGGTATGCATGGGCTTAAGTAAAATTAGAAGACATGTATATAATAGGGTTTAATGGATTATCATCTGCATTTTCCAAAGCTGTCAGCTCCTCTCGGGGCTGATGGAGTGGCACTTAATGTAAATTTAATTTGAAGTGATATATGGAAGACTCGAGGTGGAGCTCGGTGATTCCCCGGCTGCCGCGAGCGCCGCTGCGGGGAGCATCTGGGTTTGGCGCTGCCAGGCCGGCGGCGTCTGCTAACCAGGATTAATGAGGCGGCCGGCACGGACCGGGAGGCATGCTACATTGACTCCCGCCCTCGCCGGGGCGGGCGGCGCCTTTGGGGGAGCACCGTGTGATGAAGTTTAATGATGACTCGATATCAGGCGTAATAAACAGGCTGGATTGGAAGCACTTTCACTTTGCCGGATTTGAATGTTATTTAATCATAAACTTGTGTTTGGTGGGGAGAGTTGAAGCAAAGGCTTCAAAGAGTGTGCATGTGAGCGTGGGACACCGCTACAGAGAACATATGTTTTTAAAACGAGACTGACATGGCAAATCTTCCTCTGTTCCCTTCCAAAAAATTGCAGGACTGCTGAAAAGGAAACTTCTTTTGGGAGTTTACCTGCCTGGGTGGTTTCCTTGCTGAGCCGGTGCTGGGGGGCGGGGTGTCGGTGGGCGTCCTGCGTGAATCCGGCCTGAAGCAGTCGGGGCTGCTGAGTTAGGCAGAACTTCTCAATCCATTCTCAAGTCATTTAGGCACCAAAATTTTATTTTGTCTTTGTGTCTAACTGAGCATTGAATAAAATCGCAGCTAATTTCAAATTCCCTTTGTCATCGTGGTGCTGGGCCAAAAGTCGGTAATAAATGGTCAGAAGATGAGCTGAGACTGAAGAATAGTGCACGTATTCATCAGCCAAACACGGAGTCCAGATCCAATTATACGTATTCATTAAGTGATAATGATATCACGGTCTTTAACTAGGAAGAAAAGAGTGTAATTGAATAATAACAGTTGCACAGTCCCAGCGGGGCGCACTGGCGGCCCAGCCCCGCGGCCCTCGGGATGCGGCAGGATTGATGGAATTCTATTACTCTCTGATGGATTTATTACGAAGGGCCGAGTGGACTCGCGGCTCCACTTTGTCACTCACACTAATCAGGATCGTAAGGGCCCCGAGCGGCCAGCTTTTGTGTCCCTCTGACAAAGACAAGGTTAGGGAGGGTGACAGACACCCAGACCTTTACAAACCCATCCTGCAAGGCGAAATGGCCAGCTGAGCTCTGCGCGGGGGCAGAATTTTAATCTGTCTACCGGCGGCCTCACATGTGCGAGGCCGTAAGGGTGTTTGTCAGCGGAGGAACACTGAGGCTGAACTCTTTTGTTTGGCAAGTGGGCTTGGAAAAATATTTATTGAACTGTAAAAAACAGGCTAAGTGGGGGGAAAGGTAGCCAGATAAGAGGTAGGAAGTAACACATTACTGCGCCTGGGTCCAAGCCTAGCCCCTCCATCTGATTCCGGCCTTAAAGATTATTTATTTCTTGGGGGACAAAAGATACCTTTAACAGTCATAGAAGATTGTTGGGAAAAACTATTCTCTGATTTCTAAAGGGAAGCTAAACATCACGAAGGCCCGTAAAGGCGTGCTTGAAGCGGAGCGGCTGACAGTTTTTTGGTCCTTGTCTCCTGTTACAACATTGTCCGATCAGAGCAAAACAGCGCCATGTGCCAAACAGCTTTGTGTGTGGAAGCGCAGCCCGCTGCCAGCGGCGCTCAGCTCGGCTTTCACATGGAAATCAGCCGCTGCCTGGCGGAGCAGCCGGCCTCGCTGCGCATTCGGGACTGAGTGTGTGTTGTGCTCCTGGCCCCAGCAGGGCCGGCAGAGGGGACACTGGCATCCACCAGGCCGCTTCACGTGCGGCTGCCAGCGTTTATTTTTTGGTTATTGTTGTCAAATGATTCTTATTTGTAATCTCTTTTTCTGCCTGAGATCCTCCATTCTTTTTCAGCACTGCGGTCTGCACGGTGAGCATAGCCTGTGAGTTCAGGCTCGGCCGCCTGGGGCCAGCGCTCTGCCCATAAACAGAGGAGCCGCCCGGGCCAGGTGCCCTCGGGTGGTGGCGGTGCCAGCGCCTCTCCCTGTGGTTGGTTTTGTCTCCTGTATCTCTGGGCAGGCAGGCAGGCGGCACCGTCACCTGTGACTGCAGCCGCCGTCAGCTATGCCACCCCAACAAATGTGCCCAGGAAGCAGCGTGGGATTATCAGCGTGCCCAGCAGTGGGAGGTGGTTTTCAAGTACAGGGAGGATTGCTGTGCACGGATCTTGAATCGCATCCCATAGTTTTCGTGTTGGAGCACAGAGCCGGCGACGGACGGAGGGCCTGGGCCCCAGGGTGGCACACAACGAGCTCCAGAGTCAGGCAGGAGGAGGCGGGAGTGCTGGGTGCCAACAGGGCCCCAGGCTGCAGTCCGCCAGCACTCGCTCATTCTCCCCAGAAATGGGCACAGAGTGTAGGTGAATTTGGACACCCTGGCAGACGATTCCTGGGCCCGAAGTTACACAAACCAGGTCCATTCTGATTTACATCCAAGCTGTGTCTGCTGGATCTGGTCTCTCATGGTGTCAGCCATCAAAGCGAAACCAGACTTTGATGAAGGAAAATCAGGGTTTACGAGAAATCACTCCAGAGCAGCAGGGGCTGAGATTAGCTCTGCGAACCCTCGCAGACGTCCTGAAGACAGTTCGTGATTTTAAACTGGGAGGACCCGGAGGTTCCTACCCTGGGAGATGTGAAATTATTGCCAACACCATCTTTTAAACCCCGATTGTGCGTCCTGTGCTGACACGGAGCCAGCTTTACAGACAGTATCACAGGATCACTCCAAGGAGGAGGTTGGAGAGAGAGAAGGGATCTGTCACAACACCAGCCGCTGTTTACGGTCCCTCTGCACTTGCATGTTCTTTACCAGTATTATCTTATTTAATCCTCTCCAAGAGCTATGAGGTAGGAACTATTATTAGCCTCATCTTAGAGAAAACGGAAATGAAATGCAGCGAGGTGGAAGTCACATGGCCAGCCAAGGGCAGAATGAGCTGTGGACGCCGCCCGTGCCCATCGCCGGGCTCCACAGCTCCGCGGTGACCGGCTGCTCTCCCCTTGGGAGCCTCGCAGAATCTGCCAGGGGGCCCGCGTGGCTGCTGCGCTCAGTTTCCCTGTCTTTAACATGCAGACTGCGCTGCCCAGCCGAGAAGCTGCTGTGTGCGGGCGTGGGCACCGCGAGCATCCGTGGCCTCATCACGGCGTGCTCTGCCAAAGCCATCACAGCAGAGCTGCCACGCAAGTCTTGAACACCGTGGCTTTTAGTGCCGTGAGCTAGGAGGCTGGGGGCTCGTCCCCACACAAGTGCGGCCTTTCAGTCCTCGGCTCTGAGTGCGAGCAGAGCCTCTGCGGGCCTGGGCTGGCCCTTCGCACTGCCTGCAGGAGGCCTGTGTCCTGACCCGCAGGGCCCCGCTGCCCCACGTGGGAAGCCGCGCTGCAGGTGGGGTGGAGCTGAGGCTGGCGGGGAGTCAGCAAGTGTGAGCCTGGACTGAGGACTTGGGGTTGTGAGGGAGGGAGGGACCGCGAAGCCAGGCACGCAGGGGCTGCAGATGTAGCAGGGTGGGGAAGGATTCTCTCGGGAGCCGTGGAACGCGCTCAGCCTGCAGATGCCTGGAGTTCAGATTGTGAGAATAAATGTGCGTTATTTTGAGCCTCTTTGGTCGGGTGAGGGGAAGCCACACAATTTCTCTCTATGCCTTCATCTGACTGTCCTTTTCTTTCTGGCGCGCTCTTCTACATCTTACCTGCACGCTCATGTCTCACCTGAAGCCCACTGCAGGTGGATCAACGGCCACGGAGTCACCAGAACGCAGTGCGCTTTTGGGTGTTTGTTGACTCTTCAGCTACTGGTCCAACTGCCAGGGTGTTATGCCCAGAGTCTCTAGGAAGCTCCTGTCTGAGAAACGAGCCGGCAAGCGGGATGGGAAGGAGGGCATCTGTGCGCGTGTTGGCATGGCAGCCCCCGGTCAGCCACGCTGTCCTGGACACTCAGGCCCTGACTCGTCCTCAGCACAACAACCAGAAATGATGCTCGTGTCCCCACCTTACACAGCCAGGTCTCCACATCAGGCGTCGTCAGCCCGACAGTGTGGCTCCGGCGGGGTGAGCACAGCCACAGGGCGGGTACAGCGAGCCCAGCTCAGGGTGCACCACGGGGCCTGCGCACCTAACCCTGTTCTTACCGCGTCCTCCTTCCCAGAGAGCTCTGCAGCCTCAGCTCCTGGCTCCAGGCGGCGTCTGAGGGGCGGGCCCGTGGCTCAGGGCTGTGCCGTCGCCACACTGTCTAGAGGAACCCGATGCGCCAGCGCTGCCTTTGCCCCAGAGCTGGTGTGCCAGTCGCAGGTGCACCTTAGGCATCAGGTGAGGGCTGACGTGGTCACCATTAGGGAGAAACCGAGGTGGTCAGAGCCTCGGAGTGGGGAGAACCTCTGCTCTGTCTAATTCTTCATCCTGGAGCTTTGAAAAGATGAACACATAGGGTATGCAGGTATATTTTTACGTATATATATTCATATTTATTTACTTTTGGGAGTTTTTTTGAACCTAGGTCTCCCTATGTAGTTCAGGCTGGCCTTGAATTTACCATGTAGCCCAGCTTGGCTTGAATTGATAGTGATCCTCCTGCCTCAGCCTCTGGAGGGCTGGGATTACAGACGTGCATTTCCAGCTAGTGCACCTGGTGCTCCAACTGCTATGCCCGAGTGTTGTGCTCGTGGCCTGTTATTTTACGTCGCTGCTTTAATCACTTTGGTCTGTCTCTCCACACGGCTGGAAGGCCGCCATCCCCGCTGCGCAGGCTCATTCACCCTCCAGCAGGAGGCGGCAGTAGCGCGTCTGGAGCTGGTCATGGTGGGGCCAGTGCAGAAACGGAGGCTCGTCTTTTCTGCCTGACTTATTTCTTGGCCAAATCTATCCAGGACAATGAGTAGAGTCTGGGAAACACGCCTACTACACAGATAGGAAAGTCGACACACAGAACACAGGTGTGGTGACGCTGGTCCCTGTGGGCATGACACCTCCTGGGCAGAAAGGTGCCAGTGGAGCCACAGGTGCCTGGCTCCTGGCGTGACCTGCATAAGCTGCTCTCCTCACCCATGGCCGGTCCTCTGCAAGGTCACATACTGTCAACCTCCTGGGTGCAAAGGTGCTCGTGAGCCTGCCCTCCTCCCTCCCTCCTTCCTTCCTTACCTGGTGTTGGGGAGAAAAAACCCCATTCAGGACAGTACATTGCTAACACAGACTACGTGCTCTGGATTCCCCTGGCCCCTAAATTGAGCCCCACAAAACACCAGTCTCTGTCACTGCTGTGGCCTGTGCCCGAGCGCTGGCTCAGTCCTTCCTTGGCACCCACTGCACACGGTGCAGCTTTGCCACAGAGTGAGTGTGGGCACAAATGTCTGCGTGTGCGCGGTCTGTATACACGGGCACTCCTTGGAAGCACTGTGCCATGGGCGGCCCTTGCCTTCCTCTCTACCTGCACTAAGTGACCACACTGGCTTGCACCTGCTGTGCCTGCGGCTGCTGCCCACTGCCCACTGGCACCACTGTTGCCCGGGTCCTGGCTGAGCCACCACCCTCTTGGGTGCAGTCTCTGTTCTCTGAGGCCACCTGGCACACCTGACTGTTATGGGCACTCCGGACCCGCCACTGCTCCTGGTGTGTGGGAGCTGCCTCCCTGGTGCCCAGACTGGCCGCCAGTCACGTGTGTCCAGGGTCACATCTCGCTTCCGGGTTCAGATCTCTTCTCCTGTGGGCACTGCTGCATCCTGAGGGGCCCCAGGCTCGGAAGGAGCACACACTGCCCAGTCTGCAGGCGTGGGCTCTGCACACCGATGTCCCCTCGTGGTTACAGCTCCCTGCCAAGCTCTGGCATTGTCTGCAGAGCTGGCCTCTGCCAGGGAGCTCACCCCCCGTGGGCAGTGCTGCTGTCCAAACAGATGGACGCGGCAGATAGGCTGGCCAAGGCTGGGCGTCGCGGTGGAGCTACAGGCAGCCAAGGTGCTGGAAGGGAATGCGGGTCCTCGGCGTGGCCTCGGGCTGTGCAGCAGAAGCCTCCACAGGGCTTCGAACAAAGGAAAGCTGCAGTGTGTGTGAGGGCTACTCATCGTGACAGAGGTCCTCGAGCCGGGCGGCTCTGAGCTGTCCAGCCGGGGGAGCAGGGAGTCCATGGTCACTCACTGGCCCATTCATCCAACCAATCGCCTGTGCCAGGCATGGTGGTGCACACCTGTAATCCCAGCATCCTGGGAGGCCGAGGCAGGAGGACTGCGAATTCCAGCCTTGCTCGGGCAACTTAGCAATTTAGAGACATTCTCTCAAAATGAAGATAAAGAAGGCTGGGGTGCAGCTCAGTGCAGAGGCCCTGGGTCCATCCTGGCACCACAAACAGACTAAGCAAAAGGCTGAATCTGTGAGACCCGAGAAGACAGCAGGGCAGGAAAGCTTGGGGGAGACCCTTGGGTCTCCATGACAACTCACACTGCACTGTCAGATCCGCAATTAGGCGTTTACGCAAAAGGTGAGTGTACAGTGAGAAGTGTAAGAGAGGAGGTGCTAAGACAGCGAATTTGGGTGTCTTTGTGTAGGATCTGGAAGATGCCAGAGGAAGGGGGTTTAGGCCGAAACCTGGAACACATGTGGAAGTCGAGGCTGCAGGGTGCACGGTACGGGGTGCGGGGGACAGCTGGAAAACAGAAAAGCCGGCCACTCGCACTGTCTTGGAAGCAGTGAGTAGCCTGCATTTCCACACCTTTATCTCAACTTTTGTCATTTTGATACGGGTCTCGCTTGTAACCCAGCTGGCCTCAAACTCATGGTGGCCCTCCTGTCTCAGCCTCCCAAATGCTGAGTTCATCCTTACCTCTGGAGAAAGGAAGCGCTGCAGAGGCAGCAGCTGGACCGCTTTGTCCCTAAGGTTTTCCTCGCTGTTAACCAGGCTGTCTTGGGGCCCCTCTCTCCCAGAGGCACCGACAGGATGAGTCCCTCACAAGGGCGGGGTGTCCAGGCCCCTCTGACAGGTGAGGCCTCAGGCCTCCCCGGCTGCAGGGGGCCGGTGGACGACTGGTATTCAGCACGGAGCCACCAGGAGGATGTGGGATTGCAGCTTCCCTGTGGGCGCGGAACGGGCACACTCGGCTCTGCACACTGCAGCGTGCACGAGCGCGGCTTGTCCTGGGGGTGCGCACTCCTAAGCGCAGGGCCCGTGTGAGATGCACAAGTACCGGGACAGGACAGACTTTGATCTAGAGTCTGGCCGTGATACCAACTACAGGCACAGGGCCAGTTGTTATAAAAGTGCAAAAAAATTTTAAATTGTGCCATCTGTTATGACCTCTGGATTGCATGGAACAAGAAGAGAGCCTAAAGAGCCAGCACCACGCACTGCATGTGGTAATTACTACTCGGCCTGCAGGAGCAGGCCTTGAGCATTGGCCGGCAGACGTCCACGAGCAAATAGAACAGCAGAGATGAGTGAAACGTAGCCTTTGGAGCACCTTCCCCGCGTGAGGATGGAGGCAGACCCCAGCAGGCGGAGTGTGCTGGCTCTTCCTCCAGGCTGCAGGACAGGCTGAACCCCTGGGTGGTGGAAAGGAGCTTCCTGGGCTTGGTCAGGAGCTCCGCATTTGCAAGTCCGCAGGAAGCTCCATTTACATGCGCGCAATGTGAATGGTGCCCCCTGGTGTTGTTCAGTGGGAGGCGCTGAGTGGGGGTTCCTGCCGGGCCTGGGTTCACCCTGCACAACACTTCCGGCCCATTCGAATTGAGAGCCTGGGCTGTGGCCCTGCAGGAGTGGCTGGGGCAGGGAGCAGGGCGCCATTGCCCACTCCACCCCGATCGTAGAAACGAGGCAGCCGAGGCTGAGAGGGCAGCTCTGCTGTGTGGGTTCAGTTAGCTGCTTCAGGGCTCATCCAGGCATGACTGGGCTTTCGCTCGGCTCTGGTGTCGGAAGGAAGCAGGGTCCGGCTGTGGCTTTGGCCACCGGAGCCTGAGTGGCCTTGGGGCTGTGGCGAGGGCCTAAACGTGCCCTTCCCGCCCCCACTGCGTCCACGCAGGTCAGCGGGAGTAAGTTCTTGGGGAAGGGTCGGGGCCAAGGGCAACTGGTACCTCAGGGTCTCCGCACACTCCCAGCACGACCACAGTCACCGACTTGCGCATGTCCAGCGCTGCACAGGGCCTGGGCCAGGGCTGTGGACGCAGAGGCAGGCAGCTCAGTTCTCCCGGGAACTGCGGTCCGTCTGGGGCCAAGGCTGCTCCCTTAGGCCCTTGGCACAGCCATTTGCACCTGTCACCTGCTCCTGCAAGTTCTTTCCAGATCAGCCTGGCCTCCTTCCTATTGTCATCCTGTCAGCTGTCATCCACCCACATTTAAAACTGCACAGAACTAGCACAGGGCCGCATGTCTGTAACCGAGTACTCCAGGAGGCTGAGGCAGGAGGATCACAAGTTCCAGCCCAGTCTGGACATCTTAATGATTTAATTTTAAGACTCTATCTTAAAATAAATGAAAATAGGTTCAATGTGAAGGTCACTACAAGACCTTGTCCTAAAAAGCAACACACATGTATGCACATACACATGTATACACACACATACTGCCATAAGCCAGGTGTGGTGGTACATGTCTGGCTATAGTCTCAGATATCTGGGAGGCTGAGGCAGGAGGATAGCTTGAGCCTACAAATGTGATACTACATGGGCAGCACCATGAATGAATGAAACTGCAATGAAAATCTTCCTAACCAAATGTTTTCTGAAACTAGATACTTCCATAAGGTAAATCTCTAAAATAGTGATCACTAGCTGAAAAGTTTCAAATTTTTGTTTTTCATTTTACTAGGGAATTTTTCAAAAGAACAGAAAATAAAAAACCAGTATAACAAATTCCAGTTTGTAATCACCTAGGTTCTGCAGCTGCTTGCTGTTTGCCTCATCTATGTTTTAAAAAAAGTTTTGAAAATTTCTTACCAATAAGGATTTTTTAAAGCCTGTTTAAAAATCATAAGCACATTACAATATTCACACCCAATAAAACAAATAATAATTCCTTAATATCATGTTCGACTTTCCCTAATTATCTTAAAGACTCTTTTTCCAGCTGGTTTAGTCAATATGAGGTCCTAAGAAAATCACACCCTTCTCTGGTCGTGCTTTCCTGTCCTCGATCCTTCTACACACACACAGACACACACAGGCACACACACACGCATGCACACACAGACACACATACAGACACGCAGAGACACATAGACACACACAGACACACACGTGCACACACAGACATATGCACACATAGACACAGACAGACACGCACAGACACACACACAGATACACACGCGTGCACACATACAGACACACATACAGACACACATACAGACACACAGAGACATAAACACACAGACACACACGTGCACACACAGACATATGCACACATAGACACACACAGACAGACACACAGACATACAGAGACACACACACAGACACAGACACACAGAAACACATAGACACAGACACACACAGACATACAAAGACACACACAGACACAGACACACAGAGACACACAGCCCACGGGGAACCTCCACGCTCGGCCGCTGAGTGCACCCTTGTGGAATTCCCTAACAGGCTTCCGTCCATTGCACTTCCTGTGACCTCAGGGTCAGCAGGAGGAACCCTAAGCTGACCACACCCCAGGGTCTCGGGGAACCAGAAGTGTTTGGATTCAAAAAGTATGTTGTTCTGAGACAGGAGCTCACTGTGTAGCTCAGGCTGGTCGTGAACTCACAGCAATCTTCTTGCCTCAGCCTCCTGAGTGCTGGGATCATGGGCTGCACCACCAGGCGCAGAGTGCGAATTTCAAGAGGTTTCTACCTGAAGCCAGTCCGGTCTCACTCACAGAATCTGCTTTGTTTATTTATTTTAAAATGTCCTAAATTCCCCTCGGGGTGGGTGTGCGAGGAGGCGCCTCTCACTGCTTTCCCTCCCCTTGCCCTGTCCGGCTCCCCACTCCACACTCAGCCTCTTTCCCTTCTGCAGAAGATCTAGCTCCTTTTATCCATGATCTGTTATTTGCTCCGTTTATTTACTTTTATCCTTTGGGTTTCTCAGCTAAGGGAACCCCTGCGATATCTAAGCTCATGTGCCTGATTCAGGTCACCTGATGTCTTGATCCCCAGGTGCAGCCATTTGTCTACAGTGACTCAGATTTGTCCTTCTCTGCCCCAGAGCAGCGTTCCACCCAGAGAAGACGGAGTGGGCACAGCCCGGGTGGGGTGTGTGCGACCGCGCGGGAGGCCCTGGGTTCCATCCCCAGCACCAAATAAAGAAATGAGTAACCAACTCAACTTGTACACACACATGCACGCACACGTGCACATGCATGCATGCGCGCACACGCACACACACACACACACACACACACACACACATTCTGCTTTCCCAAAAGGCACTGCTGCATCCCTGAATGAGTTTGTTTATTTTACCATATCCTGTCCCAAAAGAACACTAACATTTAGACAAGACTTGGTTTATCTGATAGGTGAAAAAATTATTTTAATTGAAATTACCTGGCTACTGGTCAAGTTAAAGTTTCTTTAATACTTTCTCGGTCATTTCTTGGTCCTGGTTCTATGGTTCTATGATCTGATCCTGTCTGTTACCCATTTTTCCTAGTAGACCTTCACCGTTTCTTGTTTTTTTTTTCTGAGACAGGGTCTCGCTTCATAGGTCAGGCTGGCCCTGAGCTCAGCCTTGAACTCACAGCAATCCTCCTGCCTCTGCCTCCCGAGTGCTGGGATTACAGGCGTGAGCCACCACGCCCGGCTCTGTGGTGTGCGGTACTGATTGCTGGTGGGCATGAGTCTCCACACCCCGCATGGCTGTATGTGGCTTCCAGGGATCAATCTCGGGACCTCATGCTTGCAAGGCAGGTGCTGGAACCTCTGAGCTACTCCCCAGCCTCTTTAGCAATTCTGAAGTTGTCAGAACCATGGACTCAGTGTACACGGTGCTCGTTCCTGCCCCTGCATTTGTGGTGCTGGAAACAGCGGCCGCGCCACGCAGTCCCTGCCGCTCACCACATCCCTGGCCCCGACCCTGAAAAAGTGGGAATGTAACTGACGTGCCATCCGACGTTTTACCTTACTCTTTAGTATGTCTTCCCTTCCTCTGAGCAGCCTGCAGGATCCGGGCAAGCGCTGCACACGTGTGTTCTCTTCCTGCCTTCGCCTGTTTATTTTCGAGATGCAGATCTCAGACAGGAAGAGGGACGAGGGCGCGTCTCTCTGCTTTGTGTCCCGGCGACTCCGTGCCAGGACAGCTTCTTACAGGTCTTTGCTTTCTTTCTTTTGGTTGAAGTCCACAGTTCACTCAGATTTCTTTAATTTGAAAATGGTTTCAGATGTGTTAATACTGTATCATTTCTCTGGTATGAGAAGGAGCAGGTGTAAATGAGTTCTAAAATGTATGATAGGTGTGTGAAACAGGAAGACAACGTTCAGAGGGAAAATGGGGAGGGGCTATTAAAGAAGGGAATGAAAAAATCTGATGGTAAAAAAAGAAACAAACTTATGTATATGGCGACGGGAAGTTACAGAGAGGGCAGGGAAAAGGGAAAAAATGAGAATCGAGATGTGTCATGTACTGGTGCAAACCCTCCATGGTGACTGTGATCATAATGTATATATAAAAGGTACCAATAGAATCAATTTTTAAATAAATAAATAATAATTGTGTCTGAGTTGGCAAAAATGTCTATCCTCACTTTGGACACGTGTTGCTTTGAAATGGCTCCACTGAGCTGATTAACAGGCCGTGTTGTACATGCTTATCGTTTTCATGGTGAGAACATTTAAAAGCTACTGCAGCAGAGATTTCTAAGAACACAGCGTACTGTGGAGAGACAGAGTCCTCACTGACGGGAGATCTCAGGCCCGTCCCCCGGCTGGAGGCAGCTTTGTACCCATGTCCGACACCTCCGCGGCCCCTCTTCACTCCCCGGCCTCCCCGCAGGATTCTTCTGCTCTGTACTCTTCTATCCTGAGTCCATCCATGGATTCCTCCCAAGAAACAGAGCCTGCTCCATGCTGTGCTCTCAGGAAGCCAGAGCTGCTGACCTGGCCTTCGAGGACTCTGGGTCTCTGCGGCCAGTCAAAGTATCCGGGGGACACGTGTCCCACTACATCGCGTGCTAAGATCAGTAACGAGGGATACTACGGGGCACAGAATCACCACCCAATATTCAGCACCAGTAATGAACCAGCTGAAAAAGAAGTCAGGAAAACAGTTTCATTTACAGAAGCTTCAAAGAAAGTACGGTAACCAGGAGCCAAACTAACCTAGCAGGTGGAAGACCTCCACTGTGAAAACTACAGAACGCTGAAGGAGGAAAAAGGTAGACACTGGAAGAGGGAAAGACCTGCCCTGTCGTCAGCCTGGACTACAGGTTCAGAGCCATCTCCACTACAACTTTAAAGACATCCTCTGCAGAACTAGAAAATAGAATCCTTAAATTCACAGGCCAGAATAGCCACAGTCCAAAGCAAAGAGAGTAAGACTAGAGGCATTGCAACGTCTGCTTTCAAATTGTACCGCGGAGCTGTACCGCAGTGGCAGTGTGGCCCTGGCGTGAACATTAATGAAGAGCCCAGTGGAGCAGAAGAAGACACAGCAAACCCACAACCACAGAACCTGATCCTGGACAAGGGGCCACAAACATACATCGGAAAAAAGGCAGCCAATTCGAAGAGTCGTGCGGTGCAAACTGGAGATCACTTGTAGAAGACTGACACTAGGTCCCTGTCTCGCTCTGCCAAGTCCAGATGGCTGGAAACTCAGAGACTCAAGACGCTGAAACTGCTGGAAGACAGAAAACTTCTACACCTGAGAAGGTGCTGGCAGAGCAACCCCTCAAGTGCGCAGACACAAGAGGTAAACGACGGCAATGATTACAGCACACGCAAAGGGGGCGCTTGTCCCACACAGTCCAAAGCCCTGGGCTCAAATCCCAGCTGTTTTTAGAAAAGAAGAATCACGATATATATTTTTTTAGCCATAAAGAAGAATAAACTTATGCCCTTTACGGGAAAATGGATGGACCTGGAGATCTTTATGTTAAGCAAAATAAACCAACTCGGAAAGACAAACATTGTGTTTCTCCTGCAATGTGGAACTGACAGAAGGTGGCCTGAGAACAGACAACAGTTACAGGAGGGACGGGAAGGGGTGAGTGTGGGGAGGTCAGGGGGACGGACGTAGGTCTGCAGTAAGCCCAGGGTGTAGTACCTGGAACAGGTATCAGGGAAGATGCGTTGACCGGAACAGCAGCCCCTGGTCTCTGACACCAGAAGCCCCAGGCCGCGGCAAGCGTGCGGCGTACCTCATCTGTACTGGCTAGTGCTGGTTTACAGAGGAGGAAAACAAGCCGAGCCAATGCTGCTGCACCAGCCAGCCAGGCCTGTCCCAGGCATGGGGAGATCGCTGGAGCTGTCAGCGCAGCCTGTGGCTGTTGCGAGCTTTGGACCTCCGTGTGAGAGATGCAGAAATACCGTTGATGCTCACATTCGGTGAGTTTTGCTGGAGAGATGACATTGAGAAGGACAGAGGGGTGTCTGCGGCTGGGGAGAAAAGACTTTGCTCCCTGGTCCCTGCTGTGGCTGAGAACGTGCAACTGAGGCAGACAACAAGACAAGAACACACTAGTAATTACATGTTGGGCTCTGCAGCACAGGAGCCTTTGGGAAGAGACACGGGGACAGGGCGCCAGCCTGGGGACAGCCGAGCAGAGACTGTGGCCTGGGCATGCTCACAGTGGTCTCGGCGGGACCCTGGCCTCCATGTCAGCTCCCTGTCCCCCCAGGGATGCCGATGTCCACCTCAGCCTCCAGGCTCACCTCCGTGTGCCTGTGTCTTCAGGGGGACATCTCCTTCCACTTGCACAGGGAGCCTCGGACCTCTTGGAGCAGAGCATCAGACGATTCTACACTGTGTCCTTTAGAGGCTGGATGGCCAGGCCTGCTGGCCCTTCCCTCTAGCCCCAGAATGGAGTGACTTCTGCCCTGGTAATCTGGTGAGTCACTGAAACCCCTCTCAGAATTACAAGTGGGCCGGGCTGCCGCTCCAAGTGGAGGCCTTTGGTTTAGTGCCAGCCGTGTAAGCCTCTGTCCTAGACAGGAGGAGGCAGAGCCGAGGGGGGCCAGGGCCTGGGGATCCACACTGCATCCAGGGCAGGACGGTGGCCTCCGTGGTGGCAGCTGGAGAGAATCCCACGTGCGGCTTGCTGGGGAGGTGGGGGCGGCCAGGCCTCACGGGCGCTCTGACTCTCGTGCAAGCCAGGTTACACCGCACACTCGGCGTCTGTGGCAGCATCCTCTGTGAGGTCCTGTCGGGGCTCTGGACATCCGGGGACCGAGCTGTCCAGTCCAGGTGTAGCAGAACTCAGGGACTGGGGGTGTCGGTGGTGCCAGCACGCATCCTTAACACTGCCACTGTGTCATGGGCATCTCAAAGTCCCAGGGCTCACGCCTGGCATCTATGGGAAGCTTGGCTCATCGGGAAGAGCTAGCCAAGACTGGAGCCGAGATGGCCGGGGACAGTTGTGCTAGTGAGGAAAGAACAGAAAGTAGCAGCAGCTGTCCTAACAGCAGCCGCAACAGCAATAAAGTAGTAACAGTAATAATAGTGAGCGCACTAATGCTACAGTAATACTAACAATAAATAACAGTAGCAGTACAGCAATAATAGTAGCAGTAACAATACTATAGCAATATAGCAATAATAGGAACACTGTAGTAACAACAGCAACAGTAACGATAGCGTTAGTAACTATAGTAACAGTAACTATAGCAACAGTAACAGTAACAATAGTAACAGGAATCATGGCGGCCTCTACAGCAGAGACAAGAGCAGGAACTGGCCCCCGAAGTCTTCCGAGGACGCTTTCTGAGGCTGGCGGTGAGCGGGCTCTGCATAAGGGAGAGGGGAGAATGGATGATTCCTACTCCGAGAACCGAAAGTTACCCCTCTTTAGTGCACTTGGTGCTGCTCAACTTCTCAGAACGGAAACAAAACGGACTGAATGGCTCTGAGTTCAGTGCTGATTGGAATCAGCTCAAAAATTCTACAACTCCTAGAAGCTGTCGGTATGGAAATGTTGAGTTACAGCGTGTGGTGTCTGTGGATATGTATTTTTAATAGTATTCATAAGAATATAGGATATAGTATAGCACAGCTAAAGTATTCCACAGCCAGCATGAAATATGCATAAAATTATAAATTTTGGGGGAAAGTTATTAACCTGCTTAAAGTGAATTTTATAGTATTTTTGTACTTAAAGAACTCCAACTTTTTATGAAGTACTTTTTTGTTCCAGCTACAACTAATCATTCTTTTCTCAGTGAGTTCAAGGCCACGTAGTGAGTTCAAGGCCAGCATGAACTGCATAGTGAGACCTTGTCTCAAAAAGCAACCAATCAGCCGAACAAACAAAGAACAGAGTGAATACGTATTTTGTGTTTGTCACAACACCTGGGAAGATGGATGCTCCGGTAAAAAAAGTTCATTTTCGTTGGAGCCTCTTGCCCGGGTTGATCTGAGCATGGAGACAGGCTTGCTCTCGACCTGAGAACGTCTCACGGCGGCCTGGCATGACTTCTGCCCTCCCGTCTGACTTCTTAGCACACAGGTGTTCTTCTGCCCTAACGGGGGCTGTAGCAGCAAGCGGGGAGCACAGGTCTGCACCCCACAGTCCCACGGCCACTGCCCCCACTGCAGACGCCATGGCGGAGTGTGGAATGTGCAGGGTTAGGCTGGGGACGGGGCCCAGGCGAACCCCACCATGCCCCCAGGACGGGGTGGCGAGGAGAGACCGGGCCAGGACAGCTGGCCCCGGCCGTGTGTGCTGCCAAGGACGCGGGGAGGGCCTCGAAGGTTCCCCAGCTGGGATCCGGCGGCCTCCTCCCGAGCATTCACCCCTCACTGCGGGCTCGGGGGAGGGACACCAAGCAGCTGTGACTGAGCGATCCCAGGCACATAACCCCCAAAACGAAGCCAGAGTACATGTTCCTGCATTTCTGCTTGACAGAGAGGCTGCTGCTACATAAACTTCACACAAGAGGACATCTTAAAAATAATCGTTATAAGCTAAGTAATAGGGACATGGACAGCTAAGTTTGTGGGCAGTCAAAGCGGGCTAGGGCCTGGAATCCGTGCGGAAGAGGGCGTGCGGGGGAGTGAAGGTCTCACGGCCAGGTCTGCACGCTTTCCTGAGGGGTGAACAGCAGCGTGAGACTGTTGGAAGCTCCCTCGGCCTGCTGTGTAGACAAAGCCTTAGCTGGCTGGGGGTGACCGTCTGCTCTACCCGCGAGGGCCGTCAAGCCTCAGACCGACTCCAGACTCCCCAACAAAGACAGCGATGCCACCCCTGCTGCTATTGGGTCATTCTTACCTAAGTGGCCACATTGGCCATCTTACCGGTTGACTGTAGCTTTTATCCCTCAGGACTTTCCTCTGTAAAATTTTGAGAAGTGGGCTCGCTGGCACCACATTTGGGACCCCTGTCCCCCAGGAGCCATTCCCACCTCCTCCTGGTCCTCATCCTATGCCCCAGTACATTGTCCTACTCTTAGCCTTCATTGTTCCTCACAAGTCTGCCTTCACCTTTGGGGATCGTGACTCTGGGGCACCCGACATCTCACAGCTGAGGCAGCTACATCTGACCCTCCTATGCCAACAGCAGGCAGCACTTGCTGAGCAGCTACTGCGGGCATCTGGATGGAAAGGCC
>PVIR01021254.1:0-29612 GCA_004026965.1 Petromus typicus
GTTGTCCATTTTCTGCACTGCTTTTTAAGCTCCATGGATGTAGACTGACTTTGCCCACTGTTCTGTGATGTGCCTGGCATACAGTAGCAGCAAACATCTGTTGAACACATGAGTTAAATGCTAGCTCCAGTCCCCAAGGTAGTGGTCCCCAGAGTAGAGAAAAATATTCTTTAGAAGGCTGAAATCTAGCAGCATGCTATCCAACAAGGCAGAGAAATGAAGAGTCTAGTGGTATCTGAAAGCCATCATTTTAATGACTTCTTCACTTGTGCTGACTTCTCCCCTCAGAACTGCCCTGGAAAGCCAGGAGTTCAGACACCCAAATCGAATCCCAAGTCCCAGCTTTAACTGCTTTTCATCTTTGCCAGCTTCAGAGTTCCATCTGTAGAGGACAGAACACTGTGGAGGGAGGATAAAGAGTCAATGGGAAAATGACAATGACATGCTTCATGGTTCGCTTCTGAGTTGCTTCCCAGACCATTTCAAAACCTCCAAAATAAGGTCAAGTAAAACAACGGGCTTGCTTAGAAGTCTTCCTGGGTCTCTGACAGCAGCTAAGCGTTCTCCCCAGCGTGAGGAAGGGGCGGGAGGGACACTCCCGGCGTTGTTCCAACAGTAATAAACAGCCCTGTGGTACAAGCAGCCCGCCGCTACCGTGGCGGGGACAGGCCCACCTCATAGCCCTCTGTCTTCATGTCATTGAGCCCGAGCTCCTCATTTTGGTCAAAGGTGCGCTTGTAACGCTCCACCTTCATCTCTGGGTCATCTTCGGGTGCATACATGTTCTGCAAGGCCAAGGGAGACAATCAGCACCTGTGCCCCCCACCCCTCTCCTGAAGGCAGCTGCTGACTGCTACTTTCCCAAGAAAGTTTTGTTTTGAGTTTTGTTCTCTTTCAGAGTCTCTAATCCTCAGTGGCAAACTGACCCAGGGACAGGATCAGTGGGTGGGACAGCCTGACCCCAGAGAGAATCAGGAAATAGTTATCCTAAAGCACTTTATATCTGCACTTTTCTTGAGAACAATATGGCAATGGTCTTAATTGTGGAAAGAACTTAGAATAGTTTTACTTTACTCATAATAAACGCTCACTAAATGTTAAAGTTACCTAAGTTATTAGACAATCTCTTCGGTCAGCTTAAGGCTTCTCTTTTCCTGTCTTAGCCTCTGGACATGGCACCATTTCTTCTCATTCCATAATCAGACTTGCGGAATAAAAATTTCAGCTTCATTAAAAGCTTGTAGAGCTTGACTATAGGAAGAGGCTGAGAGGTATCCTCTTTTTCCTTTCTTACACATACTTAAAATTGCTTCCCCTTTCCCTCTTTTCTCCCTTATCCTCTAACTTCTGCCAGAAATTCCCTGATGAAGAGTAGTCCACTCAGCATCGATCTTTCAGTTTCTGGGAATATGATACATGCCTGATGCAGATCAGAAAATCGATTCCCCATGAACACTGGGAAGGTCTACTGTACCTGCAAGTAACTGTTTCCTGCTGGATCATTCATAATAAAGTGGGCCTTCATGCCACCCTCAATGATCTACAGGAGAGAAAGAATACAAGTAAACTTTGTATAGCTCCAGGGAGGAAGACAGCATGACTGTCACACAAGGCCCAACTTACCCTGCAGAATACTCAAAGTTTAAGAACCACAAAATCAGATACCACACAAGTGAAGTAGAAAGGATCTAACGTAAGGTCTGTTCCAAGAAGCAAGTCAGCATCCTCAACCTCATGCCCTACTCCAAATGACTGACCATTGTTTTTGTTACTCTGAAGAAGTTTCAAAACAAGCTATGGACTGGGAGATATTGGCCCAGTTGAGGGCATGGGGATCCAGAATAAGGAAGTTGGGGCCAGGGATTTAGCTCAGTGGTTTTAACATCCACCTGGCAAGCACAAGGTCCTGAGTTCGATTCCCAGTACCACATATCACAATGCCAGGTGTGGTGGCTCACATCTGCAATCCCAGCACTCAGGAGGCAGAGACAGGAGGGCTGCTGTGAGTCTGAGGGTAGACTGGGCTATACAGTGAATTCAGGGCCAGCCTTAATTAGAAAGCGAGACCCTGTCTCAAGGAAAAGGAAAAGAAAAAAAAAAGAATAAAGAAGTTAAGTCATTGTACACCTATTGAAAATACACCTTCTTCCCACAGACAGTTTCCTGAACACTGCCAGCCATGTCTTCTTCTTCAGACTTAAAGGGCAACAGCCACTGATGGGAATCTGGCCAGCGCAAGAGGAAAGCCTTAACAGTTCTGGCACATAGGCTTAAGTGGAGCTGCCTCACCAAAATGACTGGACTAAAACTGAGCTCTTCAGTGAGCTCCATGCCAATAAGACGTGACAATCAGTGATTACCAGACATCTGGTAATCCAACCCCTAACAAAGAAGGACAGAAAGTTAAACAGCTATAAAACAAACATGAATAACTTAAATGGAAACCAGGAAGGCAAACACATCAAAACAAACAAACAAAAAGCCCCGACCTATACGAGAAAAATACTGCATTTTAAAACAGAATGCTATTTGGAAAAGGCATTGGGGGGATTATTCAAAGACCAGGGGAAAAAGTTCTTAGAAAATAAAAACATGTTAATAAAAAAGAAAAACTAAATGAAGTTTAGAAAATGAAGTCAAAATATCTCCCACACTACATTAAAATGCCAAAAAAAAAAAATCAAAGCTAATGTAAAAAAAAGTAAGAAAATTATAAACAACCAAGACAGTAAGTCTAAAATATAGAACAGAGAAATTACAGAAAAAGCTGTCTTTGAAAGATTAACTCAGAAAAGCTTACTAGAACTAACTCACATGAATTTTCCACAGTGAAAGAAGCCACTAAGCACTTAACACAGTGATTGAAAATTGATCTACATGAAGGCACAACCTCAATTTCAGAAGACAAAGAGATCATAAAAATAGATCACACAGTAATACTGATAAGGAATCAAAATGGCTTCAGATTTCTCAAAAGCCAAACTAAAAAATGGAAGAAAATAGTGCTATGTCTTCAAAGTTTTGATGAAAAACAATCCTAATTCCAACCAACAATCAACCTCCTGTGAAGGTAGAATAAAGAAATTTTTAAGTAATCTCAGTGCTCTGGCAAGCTGAGGAAGGAGATCACAAGTGCAAATCCAACAAGATCTTGTCTTAAACCAGGCATGGTGGTTCATGCCTGCAATCCCAGCACTCAGCAGGCAGAGGCAAGAGTTCCAGGCTTATCTGGACTACATAGTGAGCTCAGGGCCAGCCTGAACTATAAAAGCGAGACCTTGTCTCAAAAAAAAAAGATCTTGTCTTAAAATAAAAATTTTAAAAGGAGAGGGAATGTAGCTAATAAATGCTCTGAATTTAATCTTCAGTATGAAAGACAGAAAAGGAAAGGAGGGAAAGGGGAAGAAGTAAAGAAGAAAAAGCAAGAGGGAGAGAGAAAAATTTTCAGACACAGATCCTGCAAATTTTATTTATCATGCACTCTTTCTCAGGAAGCTACTTGAGAAGATGATCCAAGAAAACAACGGAGAAAACTAAGAAAAAAGATGACTTGAAACACAGGAAACTAGAAAAGCCCCAACATGATGGTTAAATATTTGAAGTGGCAAGAAATGGGTATGTGGCATCTTCACAGGGGCAAGGGGACAAGTACCAACTCGCCAAGGTCTGCTTACCTGGTCCAACTTCTGACTAAACTCCTGCAATTTCTCCGACTGGCCAGGACTGGAACTGTCACCCAATGTGAAAGGATTCTTGGTCACCTACAATAAATGACATGCAAATTGCCAGAATATTGTACAAGCCAATATGACTATTGGCCTTGACCATAGCCAGGCAGGGAGCAGTGGCTACCCAGCTGGACAAGCTTGGCCTTCATCCAGCCCATTCTGCCTTGCTGACCTGGGCAGCCCCTCCTGGGACGCTATGGGCTCAATCTGCCATGAAGGCGAAACTGCCAATGTGAAACCAAATCTAGAAAAGCGTTCTTACAATCCATAATCCTAATTTGTAAAAAAAAAAACCAAAGTATATTTTCCCAGAACAAAATGCTGTTAACTAAATCAATTAAATGAAATTATTTATCAAGAAATTAAATATACACTCATCTCTAGCTGCCAAGGGTTGGTTCTGGAACCCCCTTCCAGCTACCAAAATCTATGGATCAAGGTCCTTATAGGAAACACCATAGTGTTTACACAGAACCTAGATGTCCTCCTGTATATTTTAAATCATCACTAGATTACTCATAATACCAAATATAATGTAAATGGTATAGGACAGTTACATTCAGTGTGTATGACTATGAAATCTGTAGGTATTCTAAAGAGATACACTTCTCTAATATTTTCAATCTGGATTAGACATAGAGGGCTAACTATAGCCTAAGTCAAAACACATACGTGTGTGTGTGTTAGAGAGTTTTAGGAGCTGAAAGCCTCCCAATTCCTTATCACACAGAAAAATAAATGACTTATTCATGGCCAGAAGATAACTACACTATCTGAGAGTTAGGCCTGGGAATTTCCCCTCAAAATATCCCATAAACTTCTCTTCATAATCCAAAATAATATTTAAATCAGCTTTAAGGCAAATAAATCCCCAGTTTTCAGCACTAACTGTTAAAGGTCTTCCAGCCTCTTTTCCTGCACTGCATTGCTGCAAGAAGCTGTGCACTGCATCCAGGGACTCACCAGCTCCCGGATGTCTTTCAGTAGCCCTTCCAGGGTAGTGAACTTGCCCCCAAGGACAGCCATTCCCAGCTCAAATTCTAGCTCTGGAATTTCCACACTGCATGTTTCAGACTATAAGAGGAAAGGTCAAACTAAGATTCAAACCAGCAATTAGGGATATAGGTATATGTAGCTCAGTGTCAAGCATTTGAAAGGCACGGAACATGATCCCTAGTATCACCAAAAATAAAGGGGAGAGGGACAGGAGAGAAGGGAAAGGAGAAGAGAGTAAAGGAGGAAAAGAGGAAAGAAGAAAAGAAAATTAAATCAGGAACAAAAAATGTCAGAGACCTTCTGATCAAATTAATAAAATCAGAGCATCACAGCATGCTGGGGACAGCATCAGTTTGCTGACTCCTTGATTAAGCTATGGATTCACTCCTATCCATCTGAACCACTGAATCAACGTAATAAACAGAAAGGCCGAGTCAGGCACCTCGTCATTAGAGGTCAGAGATAAAGGGCTGCATAGTCAGTGGAAGCCAAAAAGCTGCCACCTCAACAATGACAGACTTCGGGCTACCTTCTGGATCTGCAATTCCAACCACATATTAATCCTACTCAAGGATTCTCAAACCCAGAAAACTAGGTACCCTGTGTGCTTGGATTTTTTTTTTTTTTTTTAGACAGGGCCTCCCTTTAGTGGTTCAGGCTGGCCCTGAGCTCAGCCTCCAACTCACATCACAGCAATCCTCCTGCCTCTGCCTCCTGAATGCTGGGATTACAGGCGTGAGCCACGCCCGGCACTGTGGTATGTGGTACTGGTTGCTGCTGGGCCTGAGTCTCCACACCCAGTATTGTATGTGGTTAACCGGGGATCGAACCTGGGTCTTTGTGCTTGCAAGACAGGCAACGGAACCACTGAGCTAAATCCCCAGCCCCTTGGATGTTATTTTTAAAAGATAATATTCCCAAGACAGCTGTATGAGGATAGTCCCTTTCCCAAGCAGGTTCTTACCTTGAGGAGGTCTCTGGTCATATCTGAAGGGTCTGTGATGTGGAGAGTGATCCTGGTACCCAAGGGCTCTACTGCTCCTCCAGATTTTACCTGAAGGGACAGCAGTCAGGAGCGGGAGCAGAGAAGACCCCCACCTCATTGGTGCTAGGAAGCTCAAGCACTTACACAGGCCTGGACTACACTCCAGCCACTGATGGTTCTTTCAGTCTAAAGCAACTTTGGCAGCAGTGACATTGAGAGCTGGCAGGAGCAGATAGGACACAAGCATGCCAAAACTTAGCCCAAACTGCCAAGAAACTCTGAATTTACCTTTTAAAAAACTCTGACTCTCAGGTGTTGAAAGCTTTAAGCAATTACTCTAGTCTTTTTAACTACTGCATCCAATGTATAGATGCCTTTTGTAATATGGTGGCCCAAGAATTTAATCAGTTTATGCTCAAAGACGTGGGGAAATTTTCAGACACCTCTGTTAAATTCTTTATTACGGAGTTAAAATACAGCTCCCTGAACTTCCATCCCTGTGAGAAGTGGGTCAAAAGGCTTCTTTCTCTCTTTCATTTAATAATCTTTCATGTCGAAATGAGTTATGGTATGTCTTACTTTTTTCTCTATGGTAATTCTCAAGTTTCTTCAAGCTTGCTCACCCTAACTGAAAGGCCCAGTTCACTCCAGCCCACCATCCTGAAGCAGATTTAAGAAGTTACAAAGGAATTACCCTTAAGCCAGTTTTCTTTGCCAACGATGGAGTTTACCCACCTCATTGGTCCGATGACCACAGTTCTCACAGATGGTGGCCATGATGATAACTTCTTTAAAGTGGGGGATTTCTAGAAGATGGAGCTAAGGAAATCTGCTTCCAGGACAGCAAGACCACCCGCTAGGAAAGAACAATGCCAAAGCCCACATAAACAGATACCGGTCCCAGGACAGCAGGAAACATATGACAAGCGATGCTAAATCTGAGAGCCCTCTAGAAGACCTCTCTCTTCCTGGCTCACAATAACTCATTTACAATGTTTGAACACATGGCTCAGACCATACATGAGAGCCTTAATGCCATGGCCTAGTTTCTTCCATGAATTCAACAGCCAAGATACATGGCAACATCCATCCTTCTTATCACGAGGAATAAAGCATTTGCTCCCCTGAAAACATGTTCCCAGCCTAAATATAATCTGCTTGTCTGAGTCAGAAGAAAAGTAGCCAACTGCTTGACAAAAGATACGTACTACCTTCATGTTGGTCTGAGCTGGGGCATTACATTCTGGGCAGTTTGTGTTGAACTGCAACACCTGCAACACAGTATGGGACAAGTGTGAGCCCTCTCCAGCAGGACACTCAGATCAGAGACATTCAGTTGGATGCTGGTGTCGTCCATGTTGGTGGTAACAAAGAGACACTGACAAGCATCAGTCTCAGTGCACAACTCTGCTCTTTTCTCAGTAGCAATACAACTCACTTCATTTCTGAGATCTTCTTCCAACTTTTCTTCTGGTGCTTCTGCCTAAAAGAGAAGAGAGGCAAATTACAAGTTGGTAGGTAAACCTCAGCATCCTGACACCCAGCTGGAAGTGGAAGAAAATGCCTTTGCTAAATTCTACAGGTGTCACCTCACAAGCTAGACAGAGACACCAAAAGGCAATGCCCCAATCAAGGGAACAGGGCTCATGACAGGATCACAGCCACTGCCACCCTTTCTGTAAAGTTTACACTTTGTCCTGAAATGAGCTGTAAGACAGACACAAATAGGCTGAGACAGGGTACAAAAATAGGACAGCAACAGCAAGTAAATAATGTTCCACTGACTCCAGGCAACCCAGGTACAAGACAATTCTGAGCCGTTCTTTGGGCTGTTTATTCCACTTACTTGGAGTCCCAGCATCTCATCTTGCTGTAGGGTCCGGCGATAGTGTGTGATCACCAGGGCATCATCTTTCTGGGGAGCATGCGGGTTTTCTACAAAGCTATTCCCTGAGGGGTCATCAATGATCTAAGAGATGAGTGAAAACATATTCAAGGCAATAAGAACTCATACACAACCCTCCACCCACTATCAGATTACAGCAGAAAAATCCCACAGTCCTAATATCTCTCTCCACTTAACCAAAAACAACTATGACTTACCAGAGTAAAAGGGGAAGCCAGTTGCTTTAGCTCCTTCAGTTTGACAATGAACTCATCAATTCTTTTAGCTATAGCTTCTTCACTTGCCTGCCATAAACCAAATAAAAGTCTTTACCCTGGCTGTATATCTCATACTCAACTCCATTGTGCCCATGTCAATTCCATCAGAGGGTCAATCCTTGTCTTAATGAGTAGAAACCAAGTATCTCAGACTTCAGATACAATAAACAAGTCTCACAAATATGAGTGGTAGTAAGGAGCCTCATTTTCTTACTGTACTGGTTAGCCCGTGCACTCATGCCAGGTTAGGGATATAACAGTAAGTAAATCAGTCTTTAAGGGGGCTCCCTAGCTAGCTAGGGAAACAGATGACTAAATATGCAATGAAACTATTTCTGTAGTAAGTATAAGGCACAAACAATGGAATGTCCAGGAAGCATAGATAACCCAAAAGGAATGACAACTCTTCAGAGCTAATTTTACACTGACTGAAATGAGGCCTGGATATATGCTAGGGGAGGGTCATGGAAAGGAGTGAAGTACAATATCTGCAACATCCTGGCTATTACAAGGCCCCCATATTCTCCGCAGGGAAAAAAAAAAACCAAACTGCCCAACATTCACACAGACAGATCTGCTACAGGAAAAGTGAACATTCTATTTAGACACATAAGCAATAATTCTTTGAACAGCTGCACTGAGAAAGGCCAGCTCACCCTGCGTGTGGGCTGGTCCTGCTCCAGGCCAGATATAGCTCGGCTGATCAATCCTTCAACAGTGGTAAGAGCTTGTGAACAAGAACAAAAGATAAATGAATTTTAGCTTTCCTATCAAGTAGCTATATGACATTAGGCAATTCCTCTGAACTCTGGGTCCAGTAATAGGAGCTCGGTCACTGGATTCTACTCAACTCTGCAAACGGTGATGCTAAAATTCTCTACTATCTCTAAGCTTCCTGGCTCAGGTTAAACCAATAAAAAGTTCTGTGCTTATGTTCAAGCCCATATAAACCACTAGGCCTGGCACAGGGGGTTTCGCAAGAAAATGGGTAAGATTCCAGCTATGTGTGAAAGACCAAACAGTCCGATCTGCAACTTACCTCCCTTCTGGCTGAAAGCTGGAATTTCAAAGTCCAGCTCAGGGATCCTTGTGGTGGCAGAATCAGTCTTCACCACTTCTCTGTTCATATCCTGGGCAAAAAGGAAAACGTTGGCCCACAGATCTCAGCAGTACAGCTCCTCCTCAGGAAATAACCAGACAGCCTCCCTTCAGCTATTTATCCCTCTGGACGCTGGTGCATCCAGACAGCTTCTTCTAAATAGCAGGCGGGCCGCCCAAATGGTGAGAAGGCTACTTACTCATAGTAACTCCACATTCCACACACCCCCTAGCAAAATTCACACAGCCGCTTAAGGGTGTTATCTCATTTGAGACCCTTTGGAACACCATTTTACAAAGAAAGGAAACTAAGGCTTAGTTAGCTACGTGGGGATTGGACCACAGAGAGCTCAGGGATACTAGGACACCTGCTCTGGGCTCCTCTTACCTCAGGGCCGTTGATAGTCAACGTGTACCGTACTCCCTGGTCTTGGATCCTGCCTGCCGAATGGATCTCCGTGTTATTCCAGCCACAGTGCTCACAGGAAAAGGAGCTCACGATTATTTCTCTGAAGAAGGGGATCTTGGTGAGCAAGAGACGCGTCATGCCCTGAAGAAAAAACAGACGGAAAAATAATCAATGAAACTCTCGTTTCCTGTCCTAGATCCAGGGGACCTTCAAGGTCTTCCTGGGCGCACCTGGCTGGGTGACCGACCCCTTGCTCTAGCCGCCTAAGCCCTCTCCCCACCATCCGCGGCAATGATCCAGCCTTACGTTGCGGTAGCAGTTCATGCACAGCGACTCGATCTCGGTGGGCTGCTGTTCCTCATCCTCGGCGCTGATCGGCGGGAACAAGTGTCCTGTGGCTGTCGGCTGGGATGAGGTGGGTGAGGGGGCGGCGGTAGGCCCCACAGGGCCGGGCTCTATAGCTCCACTGGCCGACATAGTCCCACGCGCATAGATCAGATCTCCGCTTCCGGTTTCCGTTTTTGAGTCCCCGCCCCTTCCGCTGCTCTAGAGATCTTGCTTCCGTCAGTTGCTGCCCCTGCCTCTTCTTAAAAGGACAGACTCTGGACCCTCCCATAACTGTATCTGACAGGGCCTTCCGGTTGCCGGGACTGTGCGACCCGGACTTCCGTAGCCAGCTAGCTACCTCTCCACTCATCTGTCATTTCCCGCAGGACGTGCGCTCAGATCTTGAGCAATTGTTTGCTCCTTCGCAATTGCTCCCCCTACAGGTCCACCGCTGGTTCATAAGTCTGTCTACAAAAGCCGTGAGGGAAGAGGATTGATGTGTCTGGGAATCCCAAGGAATGCCTCTGAACGGGGCTTGCTTCGGTCCACTGTAGTGCCAGGCGCTAATTGGGCCGCCTCTCCGGCTCTACGTGCCCCGGTCCAGATCGCTCATCCTCTGCAGCCCCAGCCCCCAATCCTCCCCTCCTTTCAGTTCCCTATTTCTGTCTTATAAGCGCCTCCCCAAATTCTAGCGTCAAATGCACAGGCCTTATTTTTTTCTTTCCTTCCCATCACATCCGACTCCAGCTGATTCACCTGTCCCTATTTCTAACAACAGAAACCCTTTTCTCTGATAAATTTCTTTCTCACTCTTCCCATCTCTTTTTCACTCTTCTCCAGACCTGGAGGCACAATTCAGTCCTGTTGGAGAAAGTAGCTAAAACCAGGGAGTCAGAGATAGTCATTCTTCAGGCCTGCAGAGCCCAGATTCCCTTGGGGTCGGTGCCAGAAGGAGTAGGGGAGGCCCAGGGAACACTCTGCAGACCCGGCTGAGCCCTCTGAGCTGGCAGAAAGGGTGCAGGACGGGGCAGTCCCAAGAGAATGGGATGTGCTTACTTTTTCTTCTTGTCCCTACTCATCACCAATTTGTTTCCAGGTGATTTTTGATGCTTCTGAGTGAGTGTATGCAGGGGGACGGTAAACATTTGTGGGTCTCATGAAAGGCTAATCAAAGACTCGAACAGCATGAACAAAGGAAAGGCCACCTCAAGAATCTCAGGCCCACCGGCCACAGCTCCTCCAGGGAAGCCTGTCTCACGTACACCATCTGTGGTACCCATGCTGTGGAATAATATGGATGCAAATGAAGGGTCACTAGCCCTGGCACCTTCAGCCCCCCACAAACACACACCTCGTGTGACAGACAGCTGTTGTTTAGCCAGGAGCCCTGACGCAAAGTTAAGCCAGAGCCCAGTCCCTCTGACAAAGAGGGTCAATGAGAAAGAGCAGCAAGGCATTGGAATGAGTGATGGGTGTGCTTTAGGATCAGTGGCAGGGCCATTGTTCTCAGACACATAAGAGTCACAGCAGGCAAAGAAGCTTCCATCATAAGCATCTATTTCATTTGAGCAGAAATCTAGACTTTGGCCTGGGCCTCAGGGGATGGAGAGGGCACACATTATGCTGCCCAGACAATGTAAGCCCCTACAGTTTGGAGGGCTTGGTCCCTTACTTAGATGTAGAATTATACAAGGAAATACAGGCCTTGCCCGAGCCCATCACTGTCCCCACCATTCACACTCACCAGCATCACACGCAGAAGCAATATACAGACATCACTACATGTTCTCCCCGTGTATTTTCCTTTTGATCTCATCTGTTGGCCCAACAGAAGCCGTTATGGCTGCCCTGGAAAAACAAGGGCTCCTCTCTGTGGACCAGCTGCAGTAGTGACCAGGCATTCAGAAGTGACAAGAACCACACTTGGGGATGTAATGGCACAGGCTTCCAATGCCACCTCACACAGGCTTGCAGACATGAGATCTCTTTCCCTCCTTACTCCTTCCACCCCTGAATATTGAAATTCATGAGACTGCTCCAATAAGTACAGGAAGCAGGGTTTGCCAAGCCTACTGAGTGTAATGCATCTGGATGGGGAGGGGTCAAGGAGGATGGAGATGCCAGGGACAGCAGCCCCCTGGTAGCCTCACCTATCTGGGCAGGACCCTCTGCCCTCACCCAACAGGCTACATAAAAGCTCAGGTCTTGGGCCCCTCAGATCAGAAGCTAGGGAGTGAACCTGGGCAAGTTTGCCTCAGGGTTCTCCCAGATCGCTAAGGCTGTGGTCATAAAGGCTGTAGGTGATATCTTCCCACAGGTCGTCAAGACGAGCCTGCAGCTTGCTCAGGGCCTTGCCACCATCCACTTCTGGGAACTCAGGGGCGAAGGTGCTGTGGCCCAGCGGGGGTGGTGCTAGCTGCTGCTGGATCTCCTCAGTTTCCCGGTCGATGGCACGTGTGAACATGGCGATTTGCTCATAGGTATCATGGCGAAAAGCCTGGAGTCGCTGGCGTACCTCCTCAGAGAGCATCTGGGGGTCCAGGTCAGCCCCTTCCTTGGCCCCGTCTGTGCTAGTATGTACAAAAGCACTGAGCCCTTTGCCTAGCTGGTCCAGGTTCTGCTGGATGCCTGCGTGCAAGGCCTTGGCCTTGAGAGTGAGCTTGTGCGAGAGTGCCTGCACACAGCGGCTGAGCCGGGCGGGGCTGGCGGCTGCGTGTGGAGCCACACTGCGATGTAGTTCCTGCACGTGTTGCCCGATGCCACGTACTAAGCGTTCTGCATACGGGTGGAAGAGCTCTTTGACGCGGCCAGTGTGGTGCAGCACGCGGCTGGGCATGTCTTGCAGCAGGCCCAGTGCCTCATCCACGCTGCCCAGCACCTGGGCCTTTGTGTCTTCCCCAACCACACGCAGCTTCTCCTGCAGCTCCTGTACACGCAGGGCCACCTGCTCCATGAGCTCTACTGTGTAGGGTTTCAGCTGCTGCCGCAGACCCTCCAAATTCCAGCCCACCAGCTTGTGTACCTCTGCCATGTAGGGCTGCAGGCGAGCCCTCACCTGCTCCAGCTCCTCCTGTAGCTGATGCCGCATGCTCTCCTGGTCTTGGGCCAGCAGAGGGGGCTCCTTCCCCGGCCCACTCAGGGAGCCCAGCTTCTCCAGGAATTTGTTCATATTGCTGAGGTCTTGTTCTAGGCTGTCTTTCAACCTCCTGGGGAAAATGACAAACCATCAGACTGTTACCCTCATCTCTTTTGCCCCGGGGACCTCAGGTGCTGATCCTCTGGGGAAACCAAGCATATGGGACAGTGAATGCCAGACCCAGCCTCTCTAGTCCTTACCCAGCAGACAACAGCAATTCCATGCACAGAAGCATAAATATATTGCAGGTGCAAGCACAGAGCTAGGGAGTGTTTGGTGCTCAACCCCCATGGACAGGGAGACAGCAGCTATATGGAGGGCAGGTAGGGAGGGCAGGCAGAGAGGTCAGGAACCGTGCAGCTCCCCATGGCCCAGCTATCTCCTCTCCCTCACCCCAGCCCTTACCCCAGCTACTCACGCATGGTCCTGGGCCAGCTTCTGGTGCTGGGCCTGCTCCATTTCTGCTTTGTTCCTGCTGCTCTGGCTAAAATAGTCCCAAAAGCTTTTCCGTGCCTGGGTGGCTGAAAATGCTGTGGAGAAGATGCAGGTGGTTAGGGTCCTTCAGTCCAGTCTCCCACCACCCACATGCCCTGTTGAAGTCAGGTCGTAGACTCACCTGAGAGCAGGGCCAGAGCCCAGGTGAGGACTGCGGCCATGTTTGCAGTATGGACTTTGGGAAGGAAGTTTAATGGAAGCCAGGTCAGGACAAAGAAGCGAAGGGAAAACCAAAACCAAAACAAAACAAAAAGTTCTAGGGGCAACTTGCCCAAACCCTGTTAACTTTTCCCTAAGGTGTAGGGAGCATCGAACTATTGGGACTCAGAGACTAACCCTGGGTCGATCAACCTAGGTTTGGAAGAAAGGAGTGTTTTCCTCAAACATGGGAGGGAGGGAGGCTCCCCTGTCTGTGTCTGTCATATAGTGGGAGGGCGGAGCCCCAACTGCCTTCTACTGGCTCCCCACCACTATGCTCCTTAGAACCTAGAACCCAGGCACCAGGATCAGCTCCCTATCTCCTTCACTCACTCATCTTCCTGCCACCCATTTCATGGCCAGGAAAACTGAGGCATACAGGGAGGCAAGTCTGCCAAAGTGCTCAAGAGGAGGCCTTAGATCCCACCCCCGGTCCTTCTGACACCCCCTGCAGTCCCTTCCCTTAAGACTCCTATCCTTACTCTCAACCCAGGTACTTACCTGCTCAGTCCTGGGTGCAGAGAGCAGATATTCTGCTTTATACTCCAGGGGCCTAGGCCTCTGGCAACAATTACTTTAAGCAAATAACACGTGGAGGTTCAAAGAAGGATGACCTCAGTGGCCTCCTAGAAATTACCTCCTACCCTTTTCTTGGCACCCAGAGGGTTAATGAGTTCCCTACTATCAAGGAGCAACCCTAATAGAGAAATATTTTCTGGGACCTTTACTAGGAGAGGGGACTCAAGTCACCCAGTTTCCCCCAGTCCCCATGACCCACAACCTCCTCCTGACTCACTGCCTGGCCTACCGACAGACACAGCCTGTTTGTCTGCAGAAGCTCTGCTCTTACTCAACTCTGCAGAGCACTCTGCCCAGCCAGCCAGAGGGGCAGGGCTTAGCGGCTGGCCAGAGCCTAGGCACCCCTTGGCTGCTCCACCACAGGCTGCCAGGCAGCCTAGGAAGAGCCAGGTGCTGTGGAGTTAGAGACTCTCCCTTCTCCCAATTTATGAAATACTCCTGGATCAAGCAGGGCGAGCCAGCCGGGTGAAGAAGATGTGATAAGCAGTGTCTGGGCCAAGGACTGTGGGCTCAAGGAATTGGAGCAACAGGACTCTTCACAGAGAAAGGCTGAACTCCTCTTGGGACTCTGAGCGGGGAAGCCCAAAGGCCTGGCTCCTGCTCTGATGACAGTCTCGGGCAACAGCAAGACCCTGTCTCAAGGAAACAAAATAACAAAAGAGATAGTGGGCTCTCCATATTTCTCTTCCAAAGAATGGAAGCAAAGCACTACAAGATGGCACTGTTGCAAGATGACAAAGTGTGTAGTCTGAATTAGTGCTTAGAAGGGTGTGGGAGTCAAGGGAAGAGGACGCAGCCAGAACCCTAGTGGCAAACTCCAGTCCCCCGTGAGTCCCACAGCAAAAGGACTAACCACCAACAAAATCAGAACCTTGAGAAAAAGGCTGAGCCAAAATAAACCTTTCCTCCTTCAACATGGAGGTGTCAGACAGTGTATCTTGGTGGCAGCAAGTGACTAAGACGTGCCATGTAGTCAAACCTCTCTTTACTAATATTTAGAGAGCCCAAAAGAGAGGAGGTCAGAGAAGTGGAATCGGAAGTGGAATCACAGGAAGCAAGAGTAGTAATTAAGATACAAATTGAGTCCCAAAATAACAATGGATTAAAAGTACGTGTTAGAAATGTGTTTCTCTCCCACTTAAAAGTCCCACTTAATGCTGCTGTGGTGGCTACGAAGCTACAAAGCTTTCAGGGCTCCAAATTCCTTCTGTCTGAGGCTCCACTGCCCCTAGGTGTTGCTCCTTCCCACACGACTCGGTACAGCCCACTACGGTACCCCACCCAGCCACTCAGTGGGGAGTGTACTCACTTTTAAGAGAAAAATTTTAATTTCACACATCTGATTGATCGGCTAGTCACACTAGACGTAAGGGAGTCTGGGGAACTTCATTTTGAATGACCATGAGCCCAGCGCCCAATTACACATCAAGGATTCTATCCCCATACCTCCCTAGTGGAAATGGAAAGTGGCCCCGTCGCCAGTTCTCTCCTGGTTAAATGCAGAGTTAACATAGGACCCAGCAACTCCACCCACAGACATAAATCTGAGAGAAACAAAAACATACATCCACTCAAAACTTGTAGGTGAATGTGCATAGCAATGCGGATGATAATGGTTCATGTCGAAACAAAATGCAGCATATCAATATAAGGGGATATTTTTGGCAACAATGAAGAATAACACTAAAACATTCTAGGGCGTCAATGAACCTTGAAAACACTATTCTTTCTGAAAGTCTGGCAAATTCTTTCATCTTCCCAGATATTCTCCATCCCTAAATAATAACATCCCACTCCCCACCTTCTGTATTCCTTGGAAACCAAACAATGCTTCGTGTCACCACAAACTTGACCATATAAGGGAAATCACAGCATTTCTCCTCTTGTGACTTTTAAAACTTAATATAATGATGCCATGTTGCCTGTGTTAGAATTTGCTTCCTTTCGCTTGCTACATAGTAATACTCCACTGTGTGTATTGTTACATAGGGATCCACAAGGCCTCCCAGTAAGGCTTGCTGTTTTGAAAGCTTGGTTGCTGATGGGCTTTGGGGAGGAGCTGGACAACGAGAGCTTTAACTTTATCAATGGATTATCCACGGATGAGATCATAATTTAATAGCATTACTGGGAAATAATGGAAGCTTCGGAGGTGGAACTAGTTGAAGAAAGGAGGACCCTAGAGGCAGGCCCTCACAGGATGTATCTTCTCTCAGGCTCCTCCTTAACCTCTGTTCCCTGGCTGCCATGAGGGGGAGCAGCTCTCCTCTAGCACACGCTTCCATCATGACGTTTCTGCCATGGAGCAGACAGAAACCTCTGAAATTGTGGGTCAAAATAAACCTTTCCTCTTTGGAGTTGTTTTTCTCAGGTACTTAGAGCAGTGAAGAGCTGACTAATCGATGTCTGCACCATATTTTGTTCATTGCTTTGCTTGTTGATGGGCCTTTAGGTTGTTTTCAGCTACGGTGAATTATGCTGCTGTGAACACGGGTATAAAAATATCTGTTGCGTTTCCTGTTTCCTGTTCGTCTTAGTGTAAACCAAGAAGTGCAATTGCTGGATAATACAGCAGTTCTATTTTTAATTTTTCAAAGAACCTCAGGCTGCTGACCACAGGGACTGCAACATTTTACATTCTTAGCAGGAGTCTTTTTTAGGATTCATTCCTCCAGATTTCCTTCTCTCTGTGGCCCAGGTTAGAATAGGCCCATTGGAGATGATAGAGGAAAGGCCATTATTTTTCACTACAGTGGTGAAGCTTCCTCATCCTCTCTGCTTTACACATGTCAGTATTGCAGACTGGGATAATTAGAGGAGTTCTACTTGTAGCCAGTTAGAGAGGCAAGCTCCTGGGAATTGATCTTCCAGTACTGTAAGCCATGGTGGTCATTTTCTCTATCTTTTCCAATAGTTTTATAAAAGTTCGATTTTCTGCATTAAAGCTTTTTTTTTTTTAAAGCATGGAGTGGCTTCTATTTTTCTGACTTAACCTACATTAATGTAGTAAATAAAGGCAGCACATACTCATGCTTCCTTATTTCATGGCATCTTCTATTTTTAGTGTTTAACATGCTCGAACTATGTGTTATATGCATGTATAAAATTAGTTTTACATGATCAAATTTTGGCAATATCATATTCTTTTACTTAACCAAATATTTTTGTGTGCAGTTTAATCTACCTGTCTAATTTGCTTTTATACTCCTAGTGCCTAGACCATACTTATAACATATAGGAGAATTATATATCATAAAAATATTATATACTGTAAATACACACACACATATATAATGTGGTTGAAATATATGATGAATGCTTAAATTTTAAACATTTATTCCAGTGAAGACACATTGCAGCTAATTCCTTTCAAAATACCCCTTCTTGCTTTGAACACATTTACCTCATCATTCTTGCCACTTTCTGAAGCTGTTCTAGAAGTCCTCTTCTGTGGCTGTCTTTAGTTATACTGTTGTGGCTGATCTGAAGTCCCGAACTGATTAAATGTGTTTACCTTCGAAGGTTGTTAAGACGCTAGAGAAGAGTCAAACGTTCCACAGTGCCACATCCAGTGCATAAAGTAGAGGAGAACACAGCAGAATGTTTTAATGAGCCTGTCTTTCCACTGCATGGCACTTGGCAGAAACATTCATACATTTTTTTTATCACACCTCAGAAAGGCACTCCTAAAGAGGATGTCCAGAACTGTTTCAACAAGTGGTGAAAATAAGAGACAAGTGTGTTCAAAGTGAGGGAGGAATGTTTGATGGGGGACTGATGGCAATGTGTCTTATACCATAAAACATTTTTAGTTTAAACATTCATCTTTCATGTTCATCACACCTCATTTACAGAACTATACAGAGAGAGCTACATATATAGAAAGTTATATAAAGAACAGAGTTCTTTGTAGGTACATATATAGATTACATATAGATAAAGATAAGGGGACTACTTTGAAAGAAGTGTTAGAAACCATTGGGAACTAATATGTTAGACCAAAGTAACATGAAAAGATAGATGTAGTGGTGCACATCTGTAATCCAGGTGCTCTAGGAGGCTGAGTGAGGCAAGTTTGTCCGGCCTGGGCAATGTAGTCCCTCAGCAAGACCCTGTTTCAAAATTAAATTTTTTTTAAAAAAAGAGCTGAGGATATTGTTCATTGTAAAGGTCTTGGGTTCAATTCCCAGTAGGGGAATAAAAAGAAAAGTAATTTGGAAAATGGAAAAGAAAAGGTCAAACTTAAAACATTCTACTATCAGGCTGGGGAATTAGCTCAGTGGTTCCGGCACCCACCTCGCAAGTGTAAGGTTCTGAGTTCAATCCCCAGTAACCACATACAACAATGCTGGATGTGGAAACTCACGCCCACCAGCAATCAGAACCACATACCACAGTGCCAGGCATGGTGGTTCATGCCTATAATCCTAGCACTTGAGAGGCAGAGGCAGGAGGATTATTGCTGTGAGTTCAAGGCTGAGCTCAGGGCCAGCCTGAACTACAAAGGGAAACCTTGTCAAAAAAAAAAAAAATTCTACTGTCTTTGCATTATGTCAGGAAGAAGAGAATATTGATTACCTTTAGACATGTGAAAATATTAAAATGTTAAGAATAAACTATTAAAAGAATAGAGAGAATGGATAACTTTCTAATTAGTATTGGGGCAAAGAGACTAAAGAGCATCAAATCAACTTCTGGTGAAAGATGATAGATTGATGGTATGCGTTAGCCTCACTGTTTCCTGAAATCCCAGTAAAATGCATTACAGTGCACTTTTTCAAAAATGCAGAAACCCAGAAGGAGAATAGAAAAGGAGACAAAAGTAACAACATTTTGGAAGCTGAAAACTTCCAGAGACTTAAATGACAGCAATTGGACACAGCTGAAAAGATAAATTTTGAAACAGTGAAAGAGAAAGCTGAGCATTCTCTGACCCAAATACCCAAAAGCTCAGCAAGAGTCACAACAAATTATACTGGAAGTGTGGGGGCACATGGGAACTAAAAATGGGGTGATTATTTGAGAGTGTGTTTAAGAAGCTGCTGTTCTCTTTGCTCAATGGAGTCAGCACCCCTCCCTCAAATGAACAGAAAACCAGAAGGGCAGCCTTTGGAATGGATAAAATAATAAATCCCTGGTCCATGAAAAACAAAGTATTGATGGAGGCCAGAGTTCTTGTACTCAAAATGAGTACGTGCCAAATTTGAAGACACACTATCTTTCCCCTCATCCAAAATACTGGCCAGTTAGACTTTGCCCACTGTGATGGCAATCTTTTGTTTGTCAATTTAATTGGCTTGGGAGGCATCTAGGAGATTAGTCAAGCATGCATTTGGGTGGTTCCTGGAATCCATGACCCTGGGGACTACAGCTTGTCTTGACCTCTTTCTCTAGCCTTTCGTGTTTCTCTGCTTTCTCACTGGCAAGAGATAAGCAGCTTTCTACCAGGATGCTTCTCCACCAGGATGCTCCTCCACCTCTGGTACTATAAACCAAAACTCCTCCTCCTCCTGCTCCTTCTCCTCCGCCTCTGCCTTCCAAGTGCAAGGATTATAGGAATAGCCACGCACTGTGGTATGTGGTTCTGATTGCTGTTGGGTTTGAGTTTCCACACCCAGCATTGTTTTATGTGGTTAGCAGGAATCAAACCCCGACCCTTGCACTTGCAAGGCAGGTGCTGGAATCACTGAGCTAAATCCCCAACCCCAACCTTTCTTCTTTTAAATTGCTTGTCAAGTATTGTGATTCAGTGACAGAAAGCTACTACAACCTCGGAGACAGAAGTTGGAAGAAACTTCTCCCTGAAAAACAACTATTCTGAGAAAATCCAAATAGTTCCTCTCAAAATGAACCAGGAACTGCAGACTATACATCAACTTATTTCTTCTTCTATATCAGTATAAAAAGTTTCAAAAATACAGAAAAGCTGAAAGAACAGTCCAGTGACCACTATTATACTCACCACCCAGGTCTGGGATTGTTAATACTAGGCCATATTTACACTCTCTCCTTATATAAGTATTTTACATGCATGCCTGACCATTTGAAAGTCATGGATAGCATTCATTTACCTACACATGACTTCAGAGTTTGCATCCTAGAAAGTTGGGACATTCTTTTACATCCACAATGCCATTATCATAACTAAGAAAATTAACAATTCCATGACATCAAATATATAGTCTATTGTCAACTTTCTCTCTTTGTTACTTTAAATTTTCTATTGTTATAGCATTATAGCTATTAATGCATGTTAATTACACAGTTAATGTGCTTCACTGTGACATTTCCATACATGCGTATCACGCTTTGATAGTAGCTATCCTCCTTGTCTCTTCTCTTGCCCTCTCCTCCACCTCTTTCCTCTTTTCTATCAGTTCATCTTCTACTTTCAGGTCTTTTTGTTTATTTTGTTTCCATATATAAGAAAAAAAATTATACTTGTCTTTCTGCAGCTGGCTTATTTTGCTTAACATGATGCTCTGTAATACCATCTGTTTTCCTTAAATAGTATGATTTATTTTTTCTAAAAAACATGAAAAATTTCTATGTCGTCTTTACACCAGAAGCCTTACTAATCTCCTCTATATTGCTCCAATGTCAGTATGCGTTCAGTGAAGGAGAACATTCTGTTAGTTTTTCATTTCTTTAGTTGTCTGTTTATTGTAGTGTTGGGGCTAAAATCCAGAAACTCACACATCCTGGGCAAGTGTTCTACCACCAAATCACATCAGTTCTTGCTCCTTTTAAAATTACGATCCAATTAAAGTTTGTACATCACGGTTGTTAAACACCACCACAAAGTGTTTCTACTTTATTTTTTTAAAGTGACATTAACTTTTGAAATTAGACCGGGTCAATTTTCTTGTAGAATGTTCATTGTACATTGTGAATTTGTCTGACTCACTCTTTGTAATGCCATTCGCCTTACTTCTTTTTCTTCTGTTTCTCCTTGTTATGAGTTAGATGGGAAATGTCCCTCAAACATAGCTCATGTGCTCAAAGGTGTGCTGACAGAAGGAGATCAGATCTCAGAATGTTAATGTCATCAATGAATTAATCCACAAATGAGCCCATAGCTTAATGTGCTGTTAGGAGGTGAGGCTGGAGGAAATAGGTCACTGGAAGCATAATCTAGAAGATTATATTTTTGTCTCCAGCCTCTTCCTCCCTCTCTGCCTCTCGCTGCCACATCCCTCCATCATGATGTTTGTCCCCTGGAGCCAACTGACCTTGAACTGAAACAAAGAACTCAAATCTTTCCCTCTAGTTTCTCTGGCAGGCATTCTGTCTCAGCTGTGGAAAGCTGATTAATAGACCCATAAACTGCAGTCCAGGTCTGACAATTCCATTGTGTTCCAGTTGTATTTAAAGTAGTCCTGGAAGGCTGTTAAACGTAAAGTGGGTCTTCACATTCATCTCATCAGGAGCCACAGAGTGGCAGCTGCACCCACTCTTAGGGATCCTACATTTTAGCACTTGATAAGGCAGTCACTATCAGATTTCTTAGTTGACAAGATATGCTTTCTTTGTTTGTCACTGGTTGGGAACAGTATCATGATCACTTAGTACCCTGAGATACTTTGGCAATCTAATAAATTAGGATATGAAAAAGTGTTCTCACCGAAGGCTCCATTACATTCCTGCCCCTTTCATTCCCTCAGTTCCAAGCAAATGAGTCTCCCATTTTATCTTTATTTGAACATCAGACCTACTAGACTCTTTCTTTCCCTTTAACTTTTAAAACGTTCACTCCTCCAATCTTATGTTTTAGGTCTGATTTTCTTGCTTTGAGGAGCTTTATTTCTGCCCCCATACTTTTTCTTTCTTTCTTTTAGGGTGTTTTGAGACAGGGTCTCACTTTGTAGTTCAGGCTGGCCCTGAGCTCAACCTCAAACTTACATCACAGCAATCCTCCTGCCTCTGCCTCCCGAGTGCTGGGATTACAGGCGTGAGCCACCGTGCCTGGCACTGTGGTATGTGGTACTGATTGCTGCTGGGCGTGAGTCTCCACACCCAGTATTGTATGTGGTTACTGGGGAATCGAACCCGGGCCCTTGCGCTTACAAGACAGGCACGGGAACCACTGAGCTAACTCCCCGGCCCATATTTTTAAATTTCAAACCATTCATCTCTGATCATCCTTTCTGTCATTTTATTTATTTTTTATTTTATTTTATTTATTTATTTTTAGGTTTTTTTGAGATGGGTCTTGCTTTGTGGTTGAGGCCCTGAATTCCGCCTCAAACTCACATCACAGCAATCCTCCTGCCTCTGCCTCCCGAATGCTAGGATTACAGGTGTGATCCATACCACCATGTCTGGCACTGTGGTATGTGGTACTGCTTGCTGCTGGGCGTGAGTCTCCATGCCCAGTATGGTATGTGTTTACCGGGATCGAACCCGGGTCCTTGTGCTTGCAAGACAGGCGCGGGAACCACTGAGCTAACTCCCCGGTTCTTTCTGTCATTTTAATAGAGTGTTCCCCTCTTGTTTCATGGTGAAGGAAATGTGTTTCTCGATTGAAAAGGCCCAGCTAGGACTTCAGAGCCCAGCCCAGAGAACCGAAATAGACCCGCTACAAAGCACAGCATCACGGCTGGTGTGAACCTTCTAGTGAGACAGCAACGCCAGCCCCGGAAGAACTGGTCACTCACAGAAAGACACTTCAGGCTTCTCAGTCAACACAAGCAGTGCTTTCCAGAATATGAAAGAAAAATCTAAAATGCCATGCCGCAGTACTGTCAAGAGTGACAGTAAAGACTCTTTCAATCGTACAAGACTTGAAAACACCTACCTCCGACCATCCTTGGTCAGGGAAGTCCAGGGTGTTCTCCCCAAAGGAAGGGAGGAACCATGATGGAGACAATCAGCAGATGAGATCTGGCTGCCTCTTGTGCACCAAAACCCATCCTGCACTTTCTCTCATTGGTACCTCGTAGGAATGTCTGTAACCCCAAGGAACTGAGCCACCCTGAGTCTGGATTAGAAATCCAGGAAACAAGCATTTGTGTTGAAAGCGCAGCTAGTCTGCATGTAGGAAGAATCTTAACGACTGGGTTGATTTCGCTAAGGTTTCTTTAGTGCATTAAACAATGATATCCCATGTATTTGGCAAGAGTTAGCTGTTTTATCTCCCAGACTGGACTTGATTTCCCCATCTTGCTTTCCTGTGTTTCAGATTTAAGCAACTGGGTGAAAATTATATAAATTTGATCAGAGTGCATATAGTTCTACAAGTTAGTATTAAAAGAATCAGAGGTTGCGAGATCTCTTGCCTTTTTTTCCTTCAATTTTATGGTAATACTAGAAATGGAACTCAAGGCCCTGCAAACATAAGCAAGTGCTCTACAGCTGAGCTACGTTTCTTGCTAAACCTCTTGCTTTTTATTTTCAAAATTCTATAATGAAGTATTTTGACTCTACATTGAAGTACATATGATAGTACAACTGACATCCATGTGCCTGCAACCAGGATTTAACAAGTATTAGTGTTTGATATTTGTGCTCTGGAAACGTTTTTTAAAGAAACAAAATGTGGGCCGGGGAGTTAGCTCAGTGGTTCCAGCGCCTGTCTTGCAAGCGCAAGGGCCCGGTTCGATTCCCTGGTAACCACATACCATACTGGGTGTGGAGACTCACCCCAGCAGCAACCAGTACCACATACCACAGTGCCGGGCGTGGTGGCTCACGCCTGTAATCCCAGCACTCGGGAGGCAGAGGCAGGAGGATAGTGATGTGAGTTTGAGGCTGAGCTCAGGGCCAGCCTGAACCACAAAGCAAGACCCTGTCTCAAAACAAAAACCTTAAAAAAAAAAAGAAAAAAAATGTACCTGGTAGAATCCGAGGGCCTGTTGCTTTATTACTGAGTTCTAGCTCCTTCCATTGTCTCCCCACTTGCTCTTCCCTCCTCTGTGACCTGCCTGAGGTTGCTGAGTCTCCTGGGCTTCTTTCCTTTTTATACATTTAGGTAGCAAAATGTATATAAATGTATAAAAGTAATACAAAATTATAACCTTCAGTGTGTAATCTTCTCACTTTACACTAGGCTTTGGGGACATCTCCATACATAGGTATACAGAGAATATCTGTTCTGACCACTTACACCTTACTCCATATTGTGAAGTAATTTGTGTATCTATTGATGGATGACACTTAGGGGTTTTAGTTTATGCATTGCTAGTACAAGCAATGCTCAGATTTCGTTTGAAGTTACTATATACTCAATTGTAGTAAATATTTTATATCTCCCGGGGTATAGAGCTCTTTATTTATTTTTTTTTTTTAGGTTTTTTTGAGACAGGGTCTTGCTTTGTAGTTCAGACTGGCCTTGAGCTCAGCCTCCAACTCACATCACAGCAATCCTCCTGCCTCTGCCTCCCAAGTGCTGGGATTACAGGCGTGAGCCACCACGCCCGACACCCTGGTATGTGGTACTGGTTGCTGCTGGGCGTGAGTCTCCACACCCAGTATAGGTATGTGGTTACTGGGGATTGAACCCGGGTCCTTGTGCTTGCAAGACAGGCACCAGTACCACTGAGCTAAATCCCCAGCCCGTAGAGCTGTTTATAAATCAAGCTTATCAGCTGTGGTTCAAATCTCTTATTTTTTTCTGTGATTCTAAATGTTAAGAAAATGATATGAAAACCACCACCCAGTTTATCAAGATCTCTCTGGGACTCCATAGCTTTTTTTGGTTTACATGTTTTGTGGCTGTGTTGTGAAATTCCAAATTGCTTTATCTTCCAAGTGAATTTTTTCTTTTGTCACTGAATAATGATCCACTTTATCCCTATTGATTCTTTTTACTGAAAGCTCATTTATTTGGATGTCATATTATACACATGCTTCCTTTTTATTAATTAGTCTGGGATGTCTTTTTTAAAAATCTCTCCCATTTTAAACTTCCACTGACATTCTATTTTAGAAATGCCTTTTTAAAATAGCAAAAACTAAAAGTTTTGTAAAAATCAACTTGAAAACAACAGTAAACTCATATAGCAGCTAATGTGTGTCAAACATTGCTAAAAAAGCTGTATTAAAGTACTATTTTTCACAGATCCTAGAGGTAACCACGATCATTATCCTTGTTTTACAAATAAGAAAACTGAGGCACAGAGATGTTCAATAACTTACCCAAAGCTGTAGAACTAACGAGAGCCAGAAATTTAGCCCAGCAATCTATTTTTATTGGTTAATTTAATTTGTTTAAGTTTCCTGTGTTACTGATGTAATTGTGTCACATTACTTTGTAGTTTCTGTGACTTTTTTTTTTTTTTTTTGCTTCTTAAATCTTCTTACTATTGTCTTACTATTGTTTTTCTGTTCCTTTGAAGAAAATACTTATTTTTCGAGTGTTGGAGATTGAATGCTAGGCAAGTGCTCTACGACCAGGCTACACTCAGCCCTTTTAAAAACTGTGTTACTTTGAGACAGGGTCTCACCACGTTGCCCAAGCTGGGCTTGAACTTGTAATCTTTGTATCTCAGCCTCCTGAGCTGGCAGGATTGGAGGCATGCACCACTGTGGGAAGTCTTGGGTTCCATTTCTAATATCACCAAAAACCCAAAGAAGCAGAAGACAAGAGCTCAATGACACCAAGTCCCTGGAGAGATGAAGTGAGTAACAGGCTGAAGAACGTGCATGGATTCTTCACTGCATAGACTCCGGGGAGCTGCAGGACCACATGCAGTGTGTGGTGGGTGTAGACACTGGAGAGCAAGGGAGTGAGGAAGAATGAAGAAGGAGGCTAAGTGGGCTCTTAATGGAACGAGTGCAGGGTGAGGAAGAAAACATGGAAGTATACCAGACCCTGGCCAAGGACTTACAGGAGCTAGAGGCCTTGAATTTGGAGTGACATAAATCAGATCATCATTTTCTCTAACAGGGCTCTGCAAAGTGAGGCTGAAACTGCAGAAGCCAGAGGCATCCTGAGCGAGAGTCTGGCGGGTGAGTGGAAGGGAGGGACCAGGAGATTTGTGTGAGAGCCAGCTGGTCAGGAAGATGTAAGGCTCAGGCCCAGGGGATGAGGAGAGAGAAGCATGGGGCTGTGCACAGGGAGGGAGATGTCTGCTTGTACAGTACCAGAGGTAGGGCCGTCCCAAGCCTCCATGTATATGTGTGTGCTCAAGACCAGAAGAAGGTCACTGACAGAGGAGTTAACAGAGAAAGGCTCGATGGGCTTTCCCATGGGTTTTGAAGTCACTTTGGGGGTGACAATCACCAAGGTGATAAGAAAGGGGCTCAGCTAGAAGCCAGAAGGCCAAGGCCTCAGTAAATATGAAGGTCAGTGTTATGGTTTAGATCTGGAATGTCCCCCAAAGCCCTCATGTGCTCATAGGCAGGGCTCTTGGGAGGCAACTGGACCATGGGGTTGATAGAGCTGACTTGCTGTTAGGAGGCAGAGTCTGATTGGAAGAGCTGGGTCGCTGGTGGTGTTATTTGGAAAGGTTTGTCTCCCTCCCCCGTTCCTCTCCACTTTTTCTACTTCTGGGCCATCAGTGAAAGGAAAAACTGAACTTGTAAAACCTTCTACACATGTAGAGCTCAAACTTGCCTCTGGAAAGACTCAGAAGTAGATGCTCTACCCTCATTGTTTTAACTTTGTAAACTTTGTTACAACTGAGGTTTGTAGCCTCGGAACACTGGCTCAGAAGTTAGAAGTTCCTTTGCTGTGAAAGAGGATCCTATACTTACTTCTCTGTTAGGGATGGAAATCTGTTCACTGTTGTAATTCACGGAGCTTCTAGACTATAAGCAAACTACTGAACCTAACCAATGGGATGATTCTAAGTGTAACTCCACCCTGGACTTTAAGGACATTCCATAACAAAGGTATAAAAGCCTGGTGTGAGCAGAGTCACGGCACCAGCCTCTTTGTGGAGAGATCCCAGGCTGGTCTGCTGGAGGCATTAGAATAAAGCTACACATTTTATCTCTGAAATTCCTGACATGTCTTCCATTCTTCCCACCTGGCTGCCTCAACCTCTGAGCTGCAACACATGAGCTTCTTTGTATATGCTAGCTGGAGTTCTGCCGCTTCATCCTGACTTGAGCAGCTTTACTCCCCACAGGCTCTTCCATCATGCCGCGTCTGCCTCAGAGTCAACTGAGCATGGACTAAAACCATAAGCCAAAATAAACCTCTTCTCTGAGTTGAGGGGGTCAGGTACTATGTCTCAGAGACAAAGAAAGTGACCAGCACAGTCAGCAAGGACCAGAGAGAGCAACTCCGAGGGGAAGCATCTAGCCTCCCTCAAGCTGCGGTCCGAGGCTCAAAATCAGTGGCCTGCCTGACGGAGGAAGCAGGGGCAGCCAGCAAGAAGCAGCCAGACCACAGGCCAGGTCTCCAGGAAACCAGAAAATGCAGCAAGGCCAAAGGTGCCTAGGGGTTTGTCCCAAAAGACAGTGGGAAAATTGGAGAGTACAGACCTGCAGGGTATAGCCCAGGAAGTAAATGCAGAAGACAACCAGGAAAGGGAGGCAAGGGGTCTCTTGTGGTAAACAGGGGAAGGGAACGTAACTAGAACTTTTGCATTAAGTTCTAGTCTCCTGTGAGTTTATGGCACACGGAGAAATAATTAATAATTAGGCAGAAATGAGACATAGAGAAAACTGAGCTTGGGTCTGATCCATGTTACTCTGAGCAGCAAGGACTCTGGGCCCCAGCCTACCACATCTTTTATTATCAACATTCCAAAATACCCAGAAAGGCAGGGGCACACCAACAATATTCCTAGAGAAGTTATGTAGATGAGGATCCCTCAGGGCAAGGCAGATGTCAGCAATAGTCCTTGAGAAGGGAGAGATCCGGTGCAGTTCTGCCCTGAAGCATCACAATATGTGGGACCATTGAGTCCCTGTTGCTACCAGAGATGAAGACAAAAGTCAAGTCCAAAGTCGTCTGCAGGCTGGAAGGCCTGGTCAGTTTTGACCTTGCAATCCCCAAACAGGGTGGTTCCCAACAGTCTCTTGTCAGAGCCCCCTGTCCTGCCAAAAGCCAGGACCAAGATATGAGGCACAGGGCTCAGATGAGAGGTTAATGTTCCACCAGACACATCCAAAGCCCCGAAGGAAGTACCATTTGGCACTAAGGCTCATGTGCCTGAGAATTGGAGGGATGGGACCATACTGCACACGACTCCTTACTGTACCCTAGAGGTAAGTAAGATAAAGTCTTGGGAAAAGATGAGGGGTCGATGTGGCTAGGCTGTAGTAAAGTAGTAAGGTAGTAAGAGGTGACCTGAGAAGGTGGCCCGGGAATTTCCTAAGCCAGCGTTCCTGAATCTTGTCCAAGAGGAGTCAAAAAGACTGAATTACAGTAATTTCTCTATAAAGCACCTACCATGTGCCAGAATTTACCTATATTCTTGTTTTCCTCCTTTCATTTGCAGAGAATCTGAGGCTCAGAGAGTTTAGTATCTCACCCAAGGTCTCATTCAGGTCTGTCTGCCTCCATTGTCCACACTCAGGGTGAGAGAACACCCTGCTCCTAAAACCAGAGCCACAACAAAAGCTTGTTTGCCTTTTACTGAGAGAAGCCAGGAATCTACTGTACTCAGGGGGAAGTGAGGTCCCACCACCCTTACCCAGAGGTGTCTATGGTTGGGAAGAGAGGAGGCTATTGAAGTATAGGAAACTGGGTCTACATGTTAGCTGATCTGGACCATCAGCTCGGGGCCAGCCAGGAAAGGAACAGCCAAGCCAGGTACAGCTGCCAAGTCACGCTGGGAATGGAAGCCACCTCTCTCTCCTTATCTCAGCCTGCTTGTCAACATGACCCTCAGTGCCCCTGTTATGTTGGCCCCTGCATAAGCCGAAGCATTCTAGCTAAAGTGAGGACACAGCGTCCTCAGGTCTTCACTAGTGGCCTGTCACTAGTCCATGGATCTCAGCTCCACAGCTCAATGTTTGTGTTCGAGACACCTACTCGTGGCGCAACGCTGGGTGGGACCAGTGACATGGACCGAAACGCCACAAGATGTACTGAGCATGCTGAGTCAACAGGGCAGTGGTGTGCCAAACAAGATAAGGACTGTATTTGTGAGTTTTATTTATATAGAGCCCATTTCATCGCCAAAGATCAGAGACTACTGAAATGAAAATTAAATAATAAGAGGAAGAGATGAGGGGAAGAGGGAGAAACTTAGGACCAGGGGATATAAAAATAAGAGAAAAAAGTATGACCAGATAAATAACACAACCACAAAAGCAATGAGAGATGACAAAGTTGCAAAAGTTGACCTTCATATTGGCTTCAAGTTCCTGGAAACCCATGAAGAGATAAATCTTATGTAATTGTCACCAACAGAAAGAAGAAGGCACACTAGACTCACAGGAAAAATAAAGCTTCTCCAAACACCGCACTGCAAAATAAACATCTCTGTGGAGCTTTTTATTTCTTTAAGCGATAAGGTCTTGCTGGGTTACCCCGGCTGACCCCCAAAACTCCTGGGCTCCAGCAATTCTCCTGTCTCAGTCTCCTGACTGGTTAGGACC